>CM057469.1:75747500-76027500 GCA_030035585.1 Dugong dugon
TAGGGTTTTGAAAAAGCACTGAGTGAGAGAAAGCACGGGGGAAGTGGCTGGGGAGTGTGCCTCAGGACCAGGAAGCGCTCACTGCTCAAAGCTGTCCTATCACAGGAGGGTCACTTTCCAGTTAGCCTTGTACTTGTTAGTTCCTCCTCCTTTTTTTTCGTCTGTGGCAATTCTGTTTCCATAACTCATGCTAGATTCTCAGGGGCAGGTATGTGAACGTAATCAGCAGTCACTAACTCTTCTGATTGCCCTGGAAATGGTTGTGTGTGTGAGTGAATAAAAGTGTGAGTGTGAGATGTGTGTGGGTGTGCACACAGGCACCACAGAGGGAGTGAGGGAGTGTATGGGTGGTAAGCAGGGCGGGCATGTGAACCAAACATTGCCTCTGCTGGCAGTATGTGAGTCTGTGGGAGCGAGGGGGAAGCCCAGGAGAAGGTTCTGTGCCCACTTCTTCCGTATTCTGTGCTCCTTGCCCCCAACCCCTCAGGTTTCCACACCCCCAGCCCAGCACCCTGCCCTCTCAGTGGGGTTGGGAGTGTGTGCGGAGTGTGCAAACGCGTGAGGAGCCAGGGACCACAGCGGTGGAGAGGATAAGGAGTACATGCAATCGCAGATTCTTTGTTCTGTCCTGTGATTTCCCCTACCCCCTCCACACACATTCTAAAGAGTTGCTTTCCGTGCCAGCCTGGTCTGCCCATTCCTGCATCCTGACAGAAGGACTGTCCCCATTTGGCTTTTGCAAACCCTGGCGTTGTGACAATGCCAGTCGCCCTCCCAGCACCCTGTCCCCCCCCCGCCCCTTGCCGTTGCCACTTTGCTTTGGCAGGTGTGAAATATTAATTGCCTCACTGGGGACTGGGCTTTTTCTGTCTGTCGGTGTCTGACCAGAATATCATTCTCTCCCGCAAATATAATTACCGAGGGTGGGGGTGGGGGGAGAGGGCTGAGTGGAGGGGGCTGCAAGGTAGGGAGGGGGAGCGTGGGTGGCAGGGGTGCTCAGAGGGGGCTGCTGCTTTTTCTCTTAATCGCCTCTGCCTGTCTGTTAATTGGGAGCCGTCCTTTGCTACATGCTGAGATATTTTGGTTAATTATGAAAGAGAAAAGGACAAATTTGTCACATCTTTTGTTTTTGTTCCACCACTCGTGGTGACAGCAGTGTGAAGGCTGATGTACTGCTCAGGCAGCAGCGCCAGATGCTCGCACACCCCTCCTGGTGGAGAGGTGTGGGGGGGGAGGGGCCGTGGGGCCACAGGCGGGTGGGGGGCATCCAGGCTGGCTGGTAGCATGGGGCCTGTCTGGGCTGGGGTCATAGGGGTCAGGTGGAGAGATTCACAGTGGAGACCAGGGTGGAGGGGGTGTTCCCACAGAAGTCCTAAGCCCACTGGAAGCGGGTGGGGACACCCACTTCTGAGCTGTCCAGTCTGCGTTGTTGGCCTTCGCCGCAACCAGTGGATCAAGGCTGAACTTGTGGACAGCAATCAGAGCAGGAGGGAAGTCTCTTGGCCCCTCCAAGGGTCTTGAGGAGTAGGAGGCATATTCATGCTGGACAGTGGTGGTGGGGGTGATGTGCTATTAGCCCCTCATGAAGCAGGTCACCCAGGGGAGGTGGAAGGCTGTTCTACTTCTCTCTGCCACTGCGTTCCTAGCTAAAGCCTCCATTGGGTCTCAGTTTGTAAACTATCCGCTCAGACTGGGCTAGGGGCCCCGGCTTTGGGTCCCATGGCTAACTGAACTCCTGCCCATTGCAGCCCTTGGCGCTTGGTTTTGGACTTGCCTGACTCCCTGCCCATCTCCTCCACTAGCCTGTGGGTGCAGAGACTACACTGGGCCCTGTGGACGGGGTGTCTCCTGTGCCTAGCATAATGCCTGCCCATGACCAAAATAAATACATAAACCAGCTGCTGTCAAGCCTATTTCAACTCATGGCGACCTTATGTGTTAAGAGTAGAACTGCATTTCATAGGACTTTCCGGGCTGTGACTTTTCCGAAGCAGATCACCAGGCCTTTCTTTCAAGATGCCTCTGGATGGGTTTAAACCTCCCACCTTTCAGTTAGGAGTCGGGGGCTTAACCATCTGTGCAACCCAGGGACTCCTCCCTGCCCACACTAAGTCCTTAATACATAGTTGTTACATATTGAATGAGTTCATTTGGGGAACAAGAAAGACTTACATCCCTGAACCGATCTAGTAATCATATAAGACTGTAGAGGCAGTTCCAGACTTATAAATGGGTTGAGTTCCAAAAATTCATTTGAGTTAGTTGTCTGAAGCTTTTTCCCATAACAACAAGGATATCAGTGCTGGCAAGACTCCCTGGCTGACTGCCAAAAACGTATTTAACCCACAGTATAGATTAAGTACTGTGCATTTTCCATGAAAAATAGTAGAAAACAATACTCTTGCAAGGCTAGTAATTAAAAGAGAAATATGATAGTATTGAATAAGCCTAGGTTAAATTTTTCACCTTGAATATTGGTGATTGAGGGAGAATAGTTAGAAAAGGGTGGGCAAGTAGAGGAGAGATTTATTGAAAATCTTCATAGTTTCTGAGCATTTTCAAGGGTTTTAGAAGTCGATAGGACTGATTCTTTATTTTGTCTCATTTCTGCTCAAAACTCATGGCTGTTCCTCCCCTCTCCCTGATTACTTTAAAATTAGGCCAACTCTTATTGGATCCGGTTAAGGTCATTAGTTTGTTCACAGATGTAACAAAAAGAGTAGAGGAATCCCGGGGTGCTTGGGCAAGAGTTAGAGGGAAAGGGAGAAAAACAGCAAAGAAATGCAAAAACGTGTTTGTATACGTGGGAATGAGTTTGCCTTAGAAACACTTAACTGACTTGTTAGCAGGAATAAAATGGGAAGGAAGAAAGGCAGGCTGGAGCCCAGATGCCCAGTCTTGAAAGGGCTAGAGGGAACGTGCAGTTGGCGAGTGCGACAATTCCCCGTTCCTGTCACCAGGAGGCGCTGTTGTCCCATTATAATCAAGTGTTAGCGCCTGATCAGCCTTCGAGGAGTGGGTGGGGAAAGCAGGGGGGCATTTCCAAATTAATTCTGCAAAGCTACTCTGCTTATAAAGATCCAACTGCGTGATGTAGACGACAAATGCTCTAAGACCCAAATGAGAGAGTGGACGGAGGTAGGACTGCAGAGCAGGCCACCCCGGGACTGGCCTTTGGGGGCCGGCACAGTGGGCCTGCAAGAAGGGAGGGTGGTGGGCTTCACAGCTAAGAGGACCAATGTGGACAAAGTTCCTGAAGCAAGAGTGATCCTGGTGTGTTTGGGGAATGGGAGATAACTCCAAAGTATTGGTTTTGTAAAATAAATCAACATAAATGAAGATGTTAGAATAGGGAGTTGTTTTTTGGGGGGGCGGGGGTGGTGGGTAAGACTATGAGCTTTTTTTTAAACTTTTTATTTTGAAATAATTTTAGACGTACAGAAAAGTTGCAAAGATAGTACAGAGTTTCTGTATGCCCTTCATCCAGCTTCCCCTAATGTTAACATCTTAAATTACCATGGTACATTTATCAAAACTAAGAAATTAACTCTGGTACAATACTATTAGCTAAGCTATAGACTGTATTCTAATTTCACCAGTCTTCCTACGAATGTCCGTTTTCCGCCCCAGGATCCAACACAGGATACCATGTTGCATTTAGTCATCATGTCTTCTTCGTCTCTTCTGATCTGTCACAGTTTCTCAGTCCTTCCTTGTTTTTCGTGACCTTGGCAGTTTTGAGGAGTCCTGGCCAGGTATTGTGTGGAACCCTCCTCAATTTGGATTGTCTGAAGTTTTCCCATGATTTGAGTGAGGTTATGGGTTTTGGGGAGAACACCACAGAGGTGACGTGCCCTTCTCATGGCGTCATATTAGGGCACATGAGTCAACATGACTTACCACGGGCAAAGGCCCTTCAGGGCCCTCTCCAAGAGCAGATTCAGTTTTCTAGAAAAATCTGGCATTCCTGACTGCATGTATCTTGTTATTCAGGAAACTAGAAAAGGTTTTCTGCTCTGGAGAAACTATACTTTTCATAATTCAGGTGGTGTCTGTCAGGATTCTCCACGGAAAAGTTACTATTCTCCCTTTCCATACATTTACTAACCTATTTGTTAGGAGTGAATCACTAAGTCCAGTCTCCACTCAAAAGAGAGAGAGAAAAAAAAAAAAAAAAAAACCAGTTGCCGTGGAATCGATTTTGATTCTTGGTGACCCTGTGAGTCCTCACTTAAGGGGATGGAAATTAAGCTCCACCCCCCTGGTTGGCGCAAACAGTTAAGCATTTGACAACTAACTGAAAGGTTGGTGGTTTGAGCACTCCCAGAGCCCCTCAGAAGACAGGCCTGACGATCTGCTTCTGAAAGGTCACAGCCTTGAAAACCCTACGGGGCAGTTCTACTTTGCACACATGGGGTTGCCATGAATCAGGATTGACTCGACAGTGAGTAACAACAACAACCTGGGGGAGAAGAGTAGGAAAGGATTTGTGGAGCTATATTAAAATCACCCGATAATTGACGTGTATTTTGGGAGAGGTGCTTTGAGACTATGCAAATATCCTATTTCAGTGAGTTTATTATTGGGTAAATTGATTTTGCTGTAACTATAGGACCAAAACCAAAACCAAACCTGTAGCCACTGAGTCGATTTCAAATCATAGCGGCCCTGTAGGACACAGTAGAACTGCCTCATAGGGTTTCCAAGGCTGTAAATTTTCCATGGAAGCCGACTGCCACATCTTTCTTCCACAGAGCAGCTGGTGGGTTCCAACCGCTGACCTGTCAGTTATCAGCTGAGCGCCAACCAGTGTACCACCAGGGCTCCTTAACTGTAGGACAGAGGCCATATTTAGGAGGGAGATGAGACACAGGGTGAGAGTTCTGGGGGCCCCTAGGCCTAGAGACTGGTATGTGAAATCCAGAGAAGTTAACTCTTTTGCCCAGCAGCTTGTTTCCAGAGCCGGGACTAGAATTCAGTGTTGAGAACCTGGCAGGGCCTGTGCAGATGAGGCTATGGTGGTGGCAGATGTGGTGAGGGTGCAGGTATGGGAGGAGAAATGTGCAATTACCATTGGTTCCTAGTAATGAATTCTCCGCCATCTTTGTGGTGGGGGAGGGCTCAGGAGCTAAGTCAGCTGTAAGAATTCCACCTGTCTTGTCCCGTGGCTCTCTCTGCTGGGCCTGGGCTGACACTAGTGGGGGAGATGCCCTCAGCTTCTCTGGGACTTTTCTCCTGAGCTGCAATGGGGGCCTGCCTCCCAGCTTACTCAGTTCCTGATGAGGGCTGCAGCCTGACACAGCCCTGACTTCTGGTCCACTGATTGGTGGTCTATTCTAGATCAATCTCCCTTCCTGTACCCACTCCCCAGACTTGCGGAGTCAGATGACAGCTGGGATTCGCTTTAGTGCTGCTGCTATTCGAAGAGCAGCACTACACTGTGATAGAAAGCTGAGGGCCCAGACTTGGGACCCTTGAGGTTTTGCCACTCCTATATTTCTCCTCCATGTCTTAGCTTTGTGCCTGCACTAGGGAGCTCTTTGTTTCTGTAGAGATGGAGTCTGGATTGGCTCTATGACCCACAGACTGGTTAGAATCCCCCATTCTCCTTTATCAGAGCCCTGGTGGTGCAGTGGTTAAGAGATCAGCTGCTAACCAAAAGGTGGCAGTGCAAATCCACCAGCTCCTTGGAAACCCTCTGGGACACTTCTACTTGTCCTATAGGGTTGCTATGAGTCAGAATTGACTTGACAGCAATGGGTTTGGTTTTTGTTTTTGTTTTCTTCTTTATCAGAGTCAACTCTGCCGTTGTCCAGCCTTTGAGGGAGAGACCAGGATTCAAAGGGCATTATCCCCAAATATCTCCAGGACTGATCAAGCCAGGCTCCTAACGTCCTGGCCAGAATCACTTGTTGCTTCAGACATGGTGCAGGTTCCGCCACGTGTGTGTGAAACCAGACATGCCTTGTCTCTTTCAGCGTCTTCTGCATGTCTGTGATTTATCTGATTCCACTGGTCTGTGACCTGGCTCCATCTCACCACTTCCAAAAGGCTTTCTTGATTAACTTTACATCAAACCAATTTTAGGTTAGCTAATGTAAACTCAGTTCTATGCTGTCCTATGTTGTTAAGTAGCTTCAGATGTGAACATCTGCCTGCCCGTCTAAGAGTGCAAGCTTCCTGAGGGCATCTCTTGCCTCCCTCAGTCTGTGTTATCTGCCTGTAGGCTGACTAAAGGTTGAAAACAGAAGGTTTTTATTTTATTTTATTTTATATGGTTTCTGGTGACTTGTGGGGCAGTTCTACTCGGTCACATGGGGTCTCTATGAGTCAATAATTGACTTGATAGCACCTAACAACAACAGCAACAGTGACTTGTGCAGTCCCTGGGTGGTGCACACTCAGCTGCTAACTGAAAGGTTGGCAGTTTGAGGCCACCCAGAGGCACCTCAGAAGAAAGGCCTGGTGGTCTGCTTCTGAAAGGTCCCAGCCATGAAGGCCCTGTGGAGCAGTTCTACTCTGACACACATGGGGTCACCATGAGTCAGAATCGACACCAACCGGTTTGGGTGCTGGTTTTAGTGACTTGTAACTCAGTTCATCCTCTGGAATGGTTAAAATATGGATTGAAGTGCCAGAAATCTAGGGTTCTGCTGTCCATTTTCTTGCCTAGGCATGTGGTAGGGCTCTGGGGTGGGGGTAGGGGGTTAGGAGTAGAGTTTGGGAGTGGTTGCTTCTTATTCCAGTCCCTGTGGTCCAGTATCTGTGCTGCAGCTTTTCCATTGACCAAAGAAATTAGCAGAAGGCAGAATTACCCTTCCTCAAAAGGAGCTCAAAGAATCTCCCACACATATACCCCGAGGCAACACTCTCCCCCTCCCCAGTCCCTGCAGAGAAAGGCCCCAGTGCTTAGAATAATGATACCATGGATGGGTATCTCCCATCTGTCCTGAGCAAAGAAAAAGGTTCTGGTTCTATCCAGGTCTTTTTTTTTTTTTTTTTCCTTGTTTCCTTATTTGCATTCAGTAAGGAAGTAGCACATTCTAGAACATAACCTCCCTTTTTCATTCCAGGAATCTAATTGTTATTTCTGTGTTTGTGAAAGATAAAGGATTAGCAAGAACGCTTTGCATTAAGGCACCATTTGTAAATGCTTTATAATTATTTATGAAATTATCCTGCATTTTATAGCATGGGAGATAATAACTTAAACTGAGGTATGAAACATGCACAATCATTATTTTAACAATATTAAATGCATCTCTTGTTGGAATAAGCATTTCGTAAATATGAGGACAGCATTCAGAAGTGGCACCTTAAGTTAAGACATTAGGGTACTCGGGACACTCAAGCCCACAACCCCTTTTCTTGAAGACAGATGGAGTTTCTTATCGAGCTGCAATGCGCCTCTTTCTCGAAGTGAAAATGAATTCCTAAATTAAGAAAATATATTATCGATGTAATTTTGGCAATGTGATGAAGGGATGGGAGAAGAGATAAGCTGTATTTCCAAGGACCAGAACAAATTGGACAAACCTTATCTTTTCTCGTCTCCATCCTCCCTATGCCCAGGGTACTGGAAGAGTCTCTGGTCTCTGGGCACCTGACTGATGGTGGAGACTCCTACATTCTTCCCCTTGAATGCCAGGGCTTTGGGGCTGTCTTGAGCAAGGGATACCCCAAAATAGAAGATGCATAGCAGTAAGTCTGCTGCTAATCCAGAGGTTGGTGGTTCGAACCCACCCAGCGGCTCTGCAGAAGAAAGGCCTGGTGAACTGCTTCCATTAAAATTACAGCCAAGAAAACCCTATGGAGCAGTTCTACTCTGTAGCACATGGGGTTGCCATGAGTTGGGGCTGACTTGATGACAACTAACAACAACAGGTCTCTGGACTTGGGAAAATCCAGGGGAAATTTGAAATTTGGTAAATATGTGTAGGGAAAAGAGGAGAGTGGAAAAACATGAATCTCAATCTGTTGCTTACATGAAGCTAGTTAATTTCGTCTCCGGATTAGTGGATCCACAGCAAATAAGCAGTCTTCTTAGCTGAGCAGCTGCTGACTTCTGCTGAGGGTGCCCTCTGCTGGGCAATGTCAGAATTTTAACGCCTCTTATTGAAAGAGTGTATGGTAATCAGTTGTATTAATCATCTCGCTGGTAACAGAGCCCTTTCTAAAGTTTAGGCCCTGTGCTAAGTGTTTTATGAACATGATCTTACTTAATTCTCACAATAATCATTGGCTGAGAAAACTGAGCCTCAGAGAGTTTAAGCGCAGGTCCAACCCCTTAACCACCAACTCAGCAAGCTAGAGAGTTGACTTTGTATCAGTTATTGTCAAGTCGATTCTGGCTCATGGCCACCCTATATGTGTCAGAATAGAACTGTGCTCCATAGGGATTTCAGTGGTTGGTTTTTCAGAAGTGAATCACCAGGGCTTTCTTCTGAGATGCCTCTGGGTGAACTTGAACCTCCAAACTTTGTGTTAGTTTGCACTATGCAGGGACTCCAAGTTGACCTTGTGAGGCTGTGTTATGCACCCCCAGTTCCAGAGATGAGTGCACATCTATTCCGTATTTAAAGTGCCTATTTCAGAGTCTTAGTGATCTGATTTGAAGTGCTTCTTATTCTCTAACCTATATCCTTCCAATGATATCTCAACCACATGTCCTTAAAAATGATAGAAGATTGGTTGAGTATTTTTAATATTTATTCTAAGCATTTAGGATTAACCCCTGTGGGTTCAAGTACTGCAAGTCATGCTGATTCTTCTTTTTCTCTCACACCTCATACCCAACTGCCATCAGGAAAAACTATCAGCTCTATCTTCAAAATACATCCCAAGTTATCGCCCCTTTGATCCAAGGCACAACCATTGCTTATTTGTGTTACTGCAGCAGCCTCCCAACTGTTCTTCCTGCTTCTACTTTCTCCTCGCACAGTCCATTCTGAACACAGCAGCCAGAACGGCACTATTAAAATATAAATCAGATCGTGTTCCTTCCTCCACCTCATTCCAGATAAAAGACTAAGTCCTTACAATGGTCTGCGAAGTCCCTACAGAATCTGGCCCCTTTTCCCAGATGTAAATCCATCCACCTACAGTCACCTGATCTTCCACAAAGACTCAAAGTCCATCAAAAGGGGAAAAAACAATCTTTTTAATAAATGGTGCTGGCAAAACTGGATGTCCATCTGCAAAAAAAAAAAAAAAAAGAAACAGGACCCATAGCTCACACAATACACAAAAACTAATTCAAAATGGATCAAAGACCTAAATCTAAAGCCAAAAACTATAAAGATCATGAAAGAAAAAAATAGGGTTAATGCTAGAGGCCCTAACACACGGCATTAACAGGATACCAACCATAACCAACAACACACAAACTCCAGAAGATAAGCTAGGTAACTGGGATCTTCTAAAAATGAAACACATATGCTCATCAAAAGACTTCACCGAAAGAGTAAAAAGAGAACCTACAGACTGGGAAAAAATTTTTGGCTATGACAAATCCGACAAAGGTCTAAACTCTAAAATCTACAGGGAAATCCAACACCTCTACCACAAAAAGACAAATAATACAATTAAGTAATGGGCAAAGGATATAAACAGACACTTCGCCAAAGAAGACATTCAAGTGGCTAACAGATACATGAAGAAATGCTTGCTGTCACTAGCCTTTAGAAAAATGCAGATCAAAACCACAATGAGATACCAGCTCACCCCTGCATTACTGGCATGAACCAAAAAAATAGAAAATAACAAATGTTGGAGAGGCTGCAGGGAGACTGGAACTCTTATGCACTGCTGGTGGGAATGCAAAATGGTGCAACCATTCTGGAAAACGATATGGCGCTTCCTTAAAAAGCTAGAAGTAGAAATACTATATGATCCAGCAATCCCACTCCTAGGAATATATCCTAGAGAAATAAGAGCCGTCACATGAATAGATAAATGCACACCCATGTTCATTGCAGCATTGTTCACAATAGCAAAAAGATGGAAATAACCTCAGTGCCCATCAACAGATGAATGGATAAACAAACTATGGTACCTATACTCAATGGAATTCTGTTGTTGTTATTATTAGGTGCTGTCGAGTCGGTTCTGACTCATAGCGACTCTATGTACCACAGAACCAAACACTGCCTGGTCCTGTGCCGTCCTCACAATTGTTGTTATGCTTGAGCCCATTGTTGCAGCCACTGTGTCAATCCATCTTATTGAGGGTCTTCCTCTTTTTCGCTGGCTCTCTACTTTACCAAGCACGATGTCCTTCTCCAGAGACTGATTCTTCCTGATAACGTTTCCAAAGTGTGTGAGACATTATCTCGCCATCCTTCCTTCCAAGGAGCATTCTGATTGTACTTCTTTCAAGACAGATTTATTCGTTTTTTTGGCAGTCCATGGTATATTCAATATTCTTCGCCAACACCACAATTCAAAGAAGTCAATTCTTCTTCAGTCTTCCTTATTCATCATCCAGCTTTTGCATGCATATGAGGCAATTGAAAACATCATGACTTGGGTCAGGTGCACCTTAGTCTTCAAGGCGACATCTTTGCTTTAAAATACTCTAAAGAGGTCTTTTGCAGCAGATTTGTCCAATGCAATGCGTCTTTTGGTTTCTTGACTGCTGCTTCCATGGATGTTGATTGTGGATCCAAATAAAATGAAATCCTTGACAACATCAGTCTCTTCTCTGTTTATCATGATGTTGCAATATTACACAACAAGAAAGAACAATGATGAATCTGTGAAGCATCTCACAACGTGGATGAATCTGGAGGGCATTATACTGAGTGAAATAAGTCAATCATAAAAGAACAAATATTGTATAAGACCACTACTGTAAAAACTCATGAAAAGGTTTACACACAAAAAGAAACAATCTTTGATGGTTACAAGGGAGGGAAGGGGTGGGGTGGGAAAAACACTAAATAGACAATAGGTAAGTGGTGACTTTGGTGAAGGACAAGATAGTATACAATACTGGGGAAGCCAGCACAACTTGTCCAAGGCAGGGTCATAGAAGCTCCATAGCCACACCCAAACTCCCTGAGGGACCAAATTACTGGACTGGGGGATGTAGGGACAATGGTCTCGGTGAACATCTAGCTCAATTGGCATAACACAGTTTGTAAAGAAAATGTTCTACATTCTATTTTGGTGAGTAGCATCTAGGGTCTTAAAAGCTTGTGAGCAGTCATCTAAGATACTCCACTGGTTTCACACCATCTGGAGCAAGGGAGAATGAAGAAAACAAAAGACATAAGGGAAAAACTAGTCAAAAGGACTAACGGACCACAACTACCACAGCCTCCACCAGACGAGTCCAGCACAACTAGATGGTGCCTGGCTACCACCACCGACAGGGATCACAATAGAGAGTCCTGGACAGAGCTGCTGAAAAATATACAACAAAATTCTCACTCAAAAAAAAAAAAAAAAAAAAAGGATCAGACTTCCTGGCCAGACAGAGACTGGAGAAACCCCAAGAGTATGGCCCCTGGAATCCTTATAGCTCAGTACTGATGTCACTCCTGGGGTTTACCCTTCAGCCAAAGATTAGACAGGCCCTTAAAACAAAATAAGACTAATTGGGTACACCAGCCCAGGGCAAGGATGGGCAGGCAGGAGGGGACAGGAAAGCTGGTAGTGAGGAGTCCAAGGTCAGGAAGGGGAAGAGTTTTGACATGTTGTGGGGGTGGCAACAAATGTCACAAAACAATATGTGTATTAATTGTTTAATGAGAAACTAGTTTGCTCTGTAACCGTCATCTAAAGTACAATTTAAAAAAAGATGCAGTTAAAAAAAAAAAAAGAGAATTTGGTGTCTTTGATCATATTTCCTACTTCTCTCCCACTGGCCCACTTCGCTCCAGCCCACTGCCCCCATGGAGTTCCTTGAAGTGTAAGGCAAGCTCTGCCTCAGGACCTTTGCAGGGGCTAATGCCTCCAAATGGAATGCTCTTCCCACAGATATCCTCATAAATTACTGTCTCACCTCCTTCAAACTTCTGCTCATATACCACCTTCTTAGTGAGGCCTACTCTGACTACTCAGAATTACAGCCCTCTTTCAGTCCCTCATTTCCAGTCTTCCTTCCTGTTTCATTTTATGCCATAACACTTATTGTTTTGTAACACATTATATAACGCACTTATTCCTTGTTGTTGTTAGGTGCCATCAAGTCAGTTTTGACTCATAGCGACCCTACGTACAACAGAATGAAACCACTATCCTCCGCCATCCTCACAATTGTTATGTTTGAGCCCATTGTTGCAGCCACTGTGTTGATCCATCTTGTTGAGGGTCTTCCTCGTTTTCAAAGACCCTCTACCTTACCAAGCATGATGTCCTTCTCCAGGGACTGGTCCCTCCTGATAACATGTTCAAAATAAGATGAAGTCTCCCCATCCTTGCTTCAAAGGAGCACTCTGGCGTACTTCTTCCAAGATAGACTTTGTTCTTCTGGCAGTCCATGGTATATTCACCATTCTTTGCCAAAACCATAATTCAAAGGTATCAATTCTTCTTTGGTCTTCTTTATTCATTGTCCAGCTTTTGCATGCATATGTGGTGATTGAAAATATCATGGCTTGGGTCAGGCCCACCTTAGTCCTCAAAGTGACATCTTTGCTTTTTAACACTTTTGCAGCAGATTTGCCCAGTGCAATACATCGTTTGATTTCTTGGCTGCTGCTTCCATGGGCATTGATTGTGGATCCCAGTAGAATAAAATCCTTGACAATTACAGTATTTTCTCTGTTCATCATGTTGTTGTTTATTGGTCCAGTTGTTGAGTATTTCTGTTTTCTTTATGTTGAGGTGTAATCCATACTGAAGGCTGTCATCTTTGATCTTCATCAGCTGGTGCTTCAAGTCGTCTTCGCTTTCAAGGAGCAAGGTTGTGTCATCTGCGTGTTGAAAGTTGTTAATGAGTCTTCCACCAATCCTGATGCCACATTCTTCTTCGTATAGTCTGGCCTCTTAGATTATTTGCTCAGCATAAAGACTGAATAAGTATGGTGAAAGGATACAACCCTGACATACACCTTTCCTGATTTTGAACCAGGCAGCATCCCCTTGTTCTGTTTGAATGACTGCCTCTTGGTCTATGTACAGGTTCTGCATGAGCACAATTATGTGTTCTGGAATTCCTGTTCTTTGCAATGTTATCTATAATTTGTTATGATCCACACAGTCGAATGCCTTTGCTAGTCAATAAAACAAAGGTAAACATCTTTCTGGTATTGGTAAGGATCCATCTGACATCAGCAATGATATCCCTCGTTCCACGCCCTCTTCTGAATCCGGCTTGCATTTCTGGAAGTTCCTTGTTGATGTACTGCTGCAACCATTTTTGAATTATGTTCAGCAAAAATTTTACTTGTGTGTGATACGAATGATATCGTTCATTAATTTCTGCATTCTGTTGGATCATCTTTCTTTGGAATGGGCACAAATAAGGATCTCTTCCAGTCATTTGGCCAAGTAGCTGTCTTACAAATTTCTTGGCATAGACGAGTGAGCACCTCCAGCACTGCACTTGTTTGTTGAAACATCTTGATTCATATTCAGTCAATTCCTGGAGCCTTGTTTTTCACCAACACCTTCAGTAAAGCTAGACTTCTTCCTTCAATACCATCAGTTTTTGATCATATGCTACCTCCTGAAATGGTTGAACATCAAACAGTTCTTTTCGGTACAGTGACTCCGCATATTCCTTCCATCTACTTTTGATGCTTCCTGCGTCCTTCAATATTTTGCCCCTAGAATCCTTCAGAATTACAACTCAAGGCTTAAATTTTTCTTCAGTTCTTTCAGCCTGAGAAATGCTGAGACTGTTCTTTCCTTTTGGTTTTCTAACTCCAAGTCTTTGCACATTTCGTTACCAAATACTTTCCTTTGTCTTCTGAAGCCGCCTTTTGAAATCTTCTGTTCAGCTTTTTACTTCATCATTTCTTTTATTCGCTTTAGCTACACTATCTTCCAGAGCAAGTTTCAGAGTCTTTTCTTTTTTTCCTGTCTTTTTAATGACCTTTTGCTTTCTTCATATATGATGTTCTGGATGTCATTCCACAACTTATCTGGTCTTCAGTCATTGGTGTTCAATACGTTAAATCTATTTTTGAGATGGTCTCCAATTCAGGTGGAGTATACTCAAAGTTGTATTTTGGTTCTTGTGGACTTGTTTTATTTTTCTTCAACTTCAACTTTATATGCACAATTGATGGTCTGTTCTGCAGTTGGTCCCTGGCCAAGTTCTGATTGATGATATTGAGCTTTTCCAACATTTTTTTTCCACAAATATAGTCGATTTGATTCCTGCGTTTTCCATTCAGTGAAGTCCACGTAGATAGTGACTGTTTATGTTCTTGAAAAAAACTATTTGCATTGAATAAGTCATTGGTCTTGCAAAATGATATCATGCGATCTCTGTCATCATTTCTATCACCAAGGCCATGTTTTCCAACTACAGATCTTTCTTCTTTGTTTCCTACTTTTGCATTCCAATCACCACTAATTATCAATGCATCTTGACTGCAGTTCAATCAATTTCAGACTGCAGAAGTTGGCAAAAATCTTCAATTTCTTCATCTTTGGCATTAGTGGTTTGTGTGTAAATTTGAATAATAGTCGTATTAACTGGTCTTCCTTGTAGGCATATGGATATTATCCTATTACTTACAGTGTAGTACTTCAGGATAGATCTTGAAATACTCTTTTTGACAATGAATGTGACACCATTCCTCTTCCATTAGTCATTCCTGGCATAATAGACCATATGATTATCTGATTCAAAATGGCCAATAGCAGTCCATTTCAGCTCACTGAAATATAGGATATCAATCTTTATGTGTTCTATTTCATTTTTGACAACTTCCAATTTTCCTAGATTCATACTTTGTACATTCCATGTTCTGATTGTTAATGAATATTTGCAGCTGTTTCTTCTCATTTTAGTTGTGCCACATCAGCAAATGAAGGTCTGGAAAGCTTTACTCCATTTACATCATTAAGGTCTGTACTTTGAGGAGGCAGCCCCTCCCCAGTTGTATTTTGAGTGCCTCCCAACCTGAGAGGCTCATCTTCTGGCACTGTGTCAGACAATGTTTCTCTGCTATTCATAAGGTTTTCACTGGGCAATTTTTTCAGAGATAGACTGACAGATGTGTGGTGGACTTATTCCTTAGGTTTATTATCTGTCTTCTTCCAGTATTCAGAATGTAAACTCTCTCATGGAAGATTTTGTTTGCTTCATACACTACTTTATTCCCCTCACCTGGAAAAGTGCCTGGCACATTGTAGATACTTAACACAGACTCGTTAAATGACAGGCTGCTTCCTTGTCCCCAGATGGTGGCCAGTAGAATGACTGACGATTCTGGTTTGCCCAAGACTATCTGTCATGGATTGAATCGTGTCCCCCAAAAATATCTGTCAACTTGGCTGGGTCATGATTCTCAGTATTGTATAATTGTGTACCATTTTGTAATCTGATGTGATTTCCTTATGTGTTGCAAATTCAATCACTGTGATCTAATAAGATGGATTAGTGGCAGTTATACTGATGAGGTATACAAGATTGGATAGTGTCTTAAGCCAATCTCTTGAGATATAAAAGACAGAAGCAAGCAGAGACACATGGGAACCTCATACCACCAAGAAAGCTGTGCCAGAAGCAGAGCACGTCCTTTGGACCGAGGTTCCTTCTCAGAGAAGCTCCTAGACCAATGGAAGATTGATGACATGGACCTTCCTCCAGAGCTGATGAAGAAAGCTTTCCTCTGGAGCTGACACCCTGAATTTGGACTTGTAGCCTACTGAACTGTGAGAGAATAAACTTCTCTTTGTTAAAGCCATCCATTTGTGGTGTTTCTGTTATAGCAGCACTAGATGACTAAGACACTATCCTAATTTCAGCATCCTAGGAAACCGCTCAGTCTCTGGCCAAATGAGATGGTTGGTCTCCGTAGTGGCAGGCAAGAAGAGCATCAGGAAGAAGGGGCTGCTGTCTTCAGGAGCTAGTCTGGCCTTTCCCAGCCTGGAAGTCTTGAGGAGTCTTTCTTGACCCCCTCACCAGAGGATGAGGTGCACGAGGGAGAATGGTGCTCTCTCAGAAAAAGGCTTTTTAGTTATTGAAATTGCAGCTTATTATGAAGAAGAAAGTCAGTTTCTATTTCCCAGTAAGTGGCATAGGAGTAGAAAAATGGCAGTGTAATGATGTTCTAGTGGAACAATTATTTTCCTGAGATGGAATAACATAAAGCATTACTTTGATGATGCTCTGCCTTCTTGCCCCACCCCCTCTGGCCTAGTTTAGTGGCCAATAAATCTTCTCTGAGCCTCCCTGACCTGTGGCTGCTGTCTTCCCAGAGACTCCCTGGCTGGGCTGGTCCACAACTGCCCAACTGACCCCTACTTCTCCTGAATAGGATAGAAACAAAACAAAACAAAAAACCGCACTGTCGAGTCAGTTCTGACTCATAACTGACTAGGGTGGTGGATAATTAATCAGGGCTAGAGCAGAGGACAGAGGGCGGGGGGAGAGAGGGAGCCCTGAGGGAGAGACAACAGCTGGAAGGCTCAGCAGTACCTGGAGCCAGTGAGGAGCAGCTGGGCTGGCATGGAGAAATGGCAAGAGGAGGGACCTTGAAGAAATTGTGAAGGCAGCCTCCCAGGATTGTTTGGTTATAGTGGTAAAGAAGAAGAATCAGTCAGAAGGCGAGGACGGGTCTGCAAGTGCAGGGAACCACAGCAGCATTCATCTGTGCGGCCAGCTGTGGGCGTATATGTGGAGACTCCTCTTTTTTCTCTTATTCATTCACTTATTTGTTTTATTCCTGTAAAAATACAGAGAACACAACATTTGCCAGTTTGACATTTTTCATGTGCACAGTTCAATAAAATCAATTATATCAATTGTGTGCAAACATCACCAATATCTATTGCCAAATTTTCCATCACCCAAAAGGTGGGAACAACCCAAATGTGTGTCAACAAATGAAAGGATAAATAAAATGTGGTGCATCCATACAGTGGAATGTTACTCAGCCTTAAAGAGAAACGAAGCCCTGATACATGCAACAACGTGGATGAACCTTGAAAACATTATGCTGGGTGAAATTAGTCTCTCATTTTTTAATCTAAGTATTGAATCAGTTTGTTCGGTCCGACTTAGTTATCTAGTGCTACTGTAACAGAAATACCACAAGTGGATGACTTTAACAAACAGAAATTTATTTTCTCACCATTTAGGAGGCTGGAAGTCCAAATTCTGGGCACTAGCTCTAGGGGAAGGCTTTCTGTCTCTGTTGGCTCTGGAGGAAGGTCCTTGTCTCTTCCGAGCTTCTGCTCCTGGGTGATCTTCCTGTGGCTGGGCATCAGTCTTTCCCCATCTCTGCTTCTTTCACTTGTTTGTTTTAACCTCTTTCTTAAATCTCAAAAAAGACAACATTAATCCTGTTTAATTAACATAACAAAGACAAAGACAACCAATTTCCAAATGGGATTATAACCATAGCCATAGAGTTTAGGATTTACAACATGTATTTTTGGGAGACACAATACAATCCATAACAATCCCCTAGTCTGCCTAATTGGATTTACTTACTCTTCTGCTTCCTCTTGCTGCCTGGACCCAGAGACTGAGCCTGAGACTAGCTCCCTGTCAGCCTGAGGACTTATTCCCAGATATTTGAATCAGTGGTTCTAAAGTGTGGTCCTGGGACCAGCAACATCACCATCACCTGGAGCATTAATTTCCTAGGGCTTTCATAATAAGATATCTGAAACTGGGTGGCTGAAAACAACAGGAACTTATTTTCTCACAGTTCTGGAGTCTTGAAGGCCAGGCTATGCTCCTTTTGGAGGCTCTAGGAGATCCCTCCTTGCCTTTTTCTGGCTTCTGGTGGCATAGTGGTTAAGAGTTCAGCTGCTAACTGAAAGGTCGGTAGTTTGAATCCACCAGGTGCTCCTTGGAAACCCTATGGGGCAGTACTACTCTGTCCTATAGGGTCCGTATGAGTTGATGGCAACAGCTTTTTTTTTTTTTTTTTTCAGTGGTGGTTCCTGGGGATCCTTGGTGTTCTTGCTTATAGATCCATCACTATGGTCTCTGCCCCTGTCTTCCCATGGCACCTCCCCTGTGTGTGTCTGTGTCTCCTCTCTTTTACAGACCTCACTCATATTGGGTTAGGGCCCACCCTACACCAGTATGACCTCATGTTAACTAATAACACCTTCAAAGACCTTATTTCCAAACAAGGTCATGTTCACAGGTACTGGAGGTTAGGACTTCCTATCTTGTGGGGGGGACACAATTCAACCCATAATACCTGCGAAGGTATTAGAAATTCAAATTCTCAGGCCCCATCTCAGAATTCCTGAATCAGGGACTCTGGAGGTGGGCACTGCAACTTGTGTTTTAACAAGCCCTCCAGGTGATTCTGATGCAAGCTAGAGTTTGAGAATAATTGTTTCCAATAAAAGAATTGCCTCCCTTGGGAACCGTTACTTTGAGGTTTTCAAACTTTGGAATCGGAATCACCTGGAGAGTTTACAAAAACAGACTGCTGGCCCCACCGCTGGAGTTATTGATTCAGAGCATCTGGGATGAGGCTGGAGCATCTGCATTTCTAACAAGTTCCCGAGGAGCCCTGGTGGTGTGATGGTTAAGCACTCAGCTGATAAACCGGAAGGTTGGCGATCCCAACCCACCTATGGGCTCCAACGGAGAAAGACCTGGAAATCTGCTTCCTTAAAGATTACAGCCAAGGAAACCCTCTGGGGCTGTTCTAGTGCTCTGTCACATGGGGTCACTGTAAGTTTGAATTGACTCAATGGCACCTAACAGTGTTTCCAGGTGATGCGGCTAGCAGGTCCTGGGATCACCGCCCTAAGGGAGCTCTTCTGGGCACCTTTCTGGAAAGCTGCTCTTCTGGCCACAGTAGTGCCTTCGCTTGGAACCCAGTTTCCAGCATGTCTCTGTTTCCTTCAGCCTGGACTTGACTGGTCCTTGTGGCCTGGGACAATTCCTTGCCCCTGCCGCCCTGGAGTCTTGCTTTGGTGGCTGGGTGCCTGCCACTCCCACACTAGAGCCCTGCCCCTGCAGTCAGGCTCACACTAGAGGTGGAACAGGCCCACATAACCAAGGGTCGAGAGCTGTTCTCTGTGGCTGGCAGGCCTCTGTCACCGCCTCTCTTTCTGGACCTGAGCATAACCCTAGTCAGGAGATGAAAGGGGCTGGAGCCAAGCATCTGTCTGTCTTCCCTTCACTGCTGGGGAAGCCTTGCCTTAACCTGCATTATCTTCTTCCAGGTACCTGGGTGCCCCTAATACTCAGGTCTCATGCATCACTAGGTCGGTCTTTGGTTTAATTTCTGCTCCTGAACCTGGGTGTTGTGGCAAGGCCCAGTCACTGACTGCCAAATTCACTGATCCCCTCCTACCTCTTGAATTTCTGAATGTGGCCTACTGGGAAATGATCCCCAGACACTGTGTTGTCCACTTGTGACCTCCCTCCTGCAGCATCCTGAGTGCTGCCATTCCCTCCCATACCCTTGTGTCCACTGGATAGACAACCCCAGCACCAATGGCAGTTCTGGCCCTAAGTTTCCCCACCTCTTAGCCTGCCCCACCCAGCGACAGGCACTTCTTCCAGGCTGGATCATGTCTTGGAACATTACACATCCCAGGTGTTCCTGGGGTAATGCTGGCCCTTAGAGATGCAGCATTGCTAAGCTTCATGTTGCTGTGGCCATTGAGGGATGGGCCGAGCTGTTGGCCAGGCTGCTAAATTCTTAGGATTAAGGAGAGATGGTGGGCTTTTACTACATGGTAATTCTAGGGGTCCTTCAGCAATCACAGGCTGGGAATGAGGGGAGTGAAGAAGCCTATGGTTTTTGTCCTAATTTGTTTGGTTTGGGGCTGGACTCGAAGCTCAGGAACCACAGTAATTAGCCCAGCTGCAGAACTGGGCAAATGTAGCACATGCCTGTCATTGCTCCAAGGGGCTGGGCTGGCACCAGAGCCACAGGCTCTAACAAGGGCTTTTGTCAGCCTGGGGGCCTTGATTGCAGTGGCAGATATGGATGGGGCCAGAGCTTTGATTTCCCAGCCTCTCCCTCCACACTTCCTCTCCTGCCCCTTCTGGCATGTGGAACTGAATCTAGGGGTGTGCATTGAGGAGGGAGCCCTGGGATTAGGAGGGCCAAGGAGAAGGGATGGCACAGCCTCTGAGTAGCGCAGAGGCACATTTGATGGAGAGGCTGGGGCTTGGTGCTTGCTGAGCAAGGTGCAACGGAGAGGAGGGAGCGTTACAGGTACTTGCAGATGAAAGTTGTGCATAGGTCCAGAGCTCTGGGGAGAGAGCATCTTTGATTTGCCAAGCCAACCAGAAAATTGAAAAGATGGCTCAACAGGCATGCTGAAGCTATGGTGGGAGAAGGGCAGGAAGAGTCAGAGAAGTGAGGGGATGGGGCCTACTGAGAGGGGATCTGTGTCAGCCTCTGGCAGGGCTGGGGGCTGTCCTCCCATGGTGGGTTCTTCAGTGTTATCGCCACTTTAGTGTGATCAAAGGCAAGGCCTGTCACACTGGAGCTACAAGTTGTGAGAGACAGATGCACAGGGATGCATCCCACGGGTCTTGTGGGGCCTAGGGGAAGCATTCTGCTCTGGCTTTCCTTCTGTCCTTCTCAAGCCCTACAGATGTCCCCTGCTCGGTTTACTAGGGTAAATAGTTAGCACCTTTGCCCTGGGAGTGAACATCTGTGTACTGCAGAGTGTCCATAATCAGTGACATTTTGCTAGCTCTTGTTCTTTGCTTTTAATCTTCGAAGTAAATAACAGCAGGAAGGATTTAGGGCAGATATTGGGAAGAAACTCTTACTAATAAAAGTAGATGAGGACTGTAAAAAAAAAAAAAAAAGAAAAAAGAAATGACTGAGGAGTGTGTCAACAGTCTATTCCAGGTCTTGAGAAAGTCAAATAGGGTTGAGCTGTAGCTGACCTCTCTGGAGACTGCTGAGACATTTAGGATTCTCTGAGAAGACTTAAGGAGCCTTAGCTGCTAACCGAAAGGTTAGAGGTTCAAACCTACCCAGCAGCTCCACAAGAGAAAGACCTGGTGATCTTCTGTAAAGATTACAGGCTAGTAAACCCTATGGGGCAGTTCTACTCTGTCATATAGGGTTGCTATGAGTCATAACAGACTCGATGGCATCTGACCACAATGAGTAGACTACTGACCAGATGCCCACCTTGGAGCTAAAGACTCAACAGCTGCCATTTTCTTCCTTAGTTGAGATTGTCTTCATTGTTGTGTGCCTAGATGGTACCTCTTTATACCACAAGAGAGCATAGTGCCATTAAGTCATGAGTATGGGGACAGAGAAGATGTCACTTTGATGAGTGAAATGCATCTGCCCCAAGCCATGGTCTTTTCAATTACCTCATATGCATGCAAAAGTTGGACAATGTAAAAAGAAGACAGAAGAAGAATTGATGCCTTTGAATTGTGGCAAAGAATACTGAATATACCATGGATTTCCAGAAGAATAAGCAAATCAGTCCTAGAAGAAATATTACCGGAAAGCTCCTTAGAATCGAGGATGCTAAAACTTCATCTTGCTTACCTCGGACACATTGTCAGGAAAGACCAATTGCTAATAAAAGACATTAAGTTTGGTAAAATAGTGAGTCAGCAAAAATGAGGGAACCTGCACTGAGATGGACTGACACAATAGCCACAACAATTAACTCAAAATACCAGTGATCGTGAGGATGACACAGGGCCAACAGCGTGTTGTTCTGCTGTAAGTTCCCTGCGAATCGGAGCTGACATGCCGGCAACTAACAATAACAACACAACATTGAGGTAGAGGGGCAGTGGTACTGGGCCTCTGCCTGACTTAGGCCAAACCCCTTTCTTCCTCTCCCATGTAGAGGCCTGTTGGTCACACAGGCAGTCCCCAGAATACTGAGATCCGCTCCTGTCTTTAAGGGTAATGTGTAGGTAAGCCAGAACAGGTGCATGCAGTTCTTATTTAGCCTTACTTTAGTGCAAGAAAAGGCTGAAAACTTTTTCAATGATTTAAAAGCTGCGTATCAGCAAGTGAAGGTGATTGTGATGAAGGATTTGTTGCAAGTAGGGATTGATTCAATCATTTCAAAGGGAGGGCAAATTTACCTAACATTAAAGGGCAAATATGAGTTGTTAGTAAGTTGGACATTCACACCCCAGGGACTGCCTATACTGCCTTTGTCTTCCTGTCAGCAAGATTGGAGGATGCTGGTCTTTCCAAATCCATGGTAAACAGAAGTCTTTCCTTTGACTTTTTATCTTGCCCTTGCCATTTCTAGAGAGCCTGAATGGACAGGGGAAGGGGCAGGGGAAGCTTAAAACACCCACATCTTGAGAGATGGACAGTGCAGTGAGCAATCAAGAGAAAAGTGGAAACGAGAGGGCAAGAGTTAAAAGACAAGGCTCTTGATTCTATAGAAGAATCCTAATCAAAAGAGGGAAAATACAGAACAGAATTTCAAATTCTTATAGAATTCAGACCTTCTGGAGCCATGGAGGCTGCATGAACCCCTCAAACTATTGCCCTGAGATAATCTTTAAACCTTAAATCAAAAATATCCCCTGAAGTCTTAAAACCAAACGGTAGTTAGCTTAACTAGTAAAGAATGTCCGCCTTGAACATTATGCTCTTTTAAGATCTGTCTAGATGGGATCAAATTGACAACAGCAACTCAAAAGATCAGATAGGAAACTTAGTGGGGAGTGAGTTTATGTTAATGGGGGAGGAACAACTCAGAAAAGGAGGGTGAGAATGGTTGCACAACTCGAAGGATGTAATCAGTGTCGCTGAATTATACATGTAGAAACTGTTGGTGTGTGTTCTGCTGTGTATATTCTCAACAATGACAATAACAAAAATAAAATAAATTATTAAAAAAAAAAAAGACCTGGAACTTGGGCTGTGGTCCAATGCTGAGAGCTGAAGTTTAGGGTGAGGGAGGGTTTGGGAAGGCATTTCCCCTCAGGCAGGGTCTCCAGTAGATGGGCTCCAAATAAGAAGGACATAGACTCTGCTGTGCTGGTGGGGTGGCCTCAATCTCCTAGGCCCATGCAATTTTATCCTAATGACCTGACATCTCCCTGTGACACTCATCACCCTGGTTCTATTTCTGTTACCCCCTCCATTCTGAACTCTGAGAGGACAGCAACTGTTTTGTTCATCGTTGTATTGCTGGACCTGGAACATTGTGTTCTTGTTATTAGGTGCCGTCAAGTTGGTTCCAACTCATAGTGACCCTATGTACAACAGAATGAAACACTGCTGGGTCCTGTGCCATCCTCACAGTCATTGATATGTTTGAGCCCATTGTTGCAGCCTCTGTGTCAATCCATCTCATCGAGGATTTTCCTCTTTTTCACTGACCCTCTACTTTACCAAGCATGAAATCCTTCTCCAGGGACTGGTCCCTCCTAATAACATGTCCAAAATACGTGAGACAAACTCTTGCCATCCTTGCATATAGCGAGCATTCTGGTTGTACTTCTTCCAAGACAGATTTGTTTGTTGTTTTGGCAGTCTCTGGTATATTCAATATTCTTTGCCAACACCATAATTCAAAGATATCAATTCTTCTTTAGTCTTCTTTATTCATTGTCCAGTTTTTGCATGCATATGAGGCAGTTGAAAATATCATGGCTTGGGTCAGATGCATCTTAGTCCTCAAAGTGACATCTTTGCTTTTCAACACTTTAAAGAGGTCTTTTATAGCAGATTTGCCCTAAAGCAATAGGTTGTCTGATTTCTTGACTGCTGCTTCCATGGGTATTGATTGTGGATCCAAGTAAAATGAAATCCTTGAAAACTTCAGTATTTTCTCTGTTTTTTATGATGTTTCTTATTGGTCCAGTTGTGAAGATTTTTGTCTTCTTTATGCTGAGGTGTAATCCATACTGAAGACTGTAGTCTTCATCAGTCAGCTCTTCAAGTCTTCTTTGCTTTCAGAACAATGTAGGAACTCAATAAATGTTGGTTCAATAAATTGACCCAGGTGAGTGACCTCCCTGCTGGGCTGTGAGCTGGGCACGGGCATCTTCCTACCATTTCCACTGTGGGCTCTTCCACCTTGTTTCTTTCTCTTCTTGTATCCCCTCTCTTCTTTTTTTTCTTTTAATTTTTAATTTTTTTTATTGTACTTTAGATGAGGGTTTACAGAACAAATAGTTTCTCATGAAACAGTATACATACAGTTTTATGATAATGGTTAACAACCCCACAACATGTCAACACTGTCCCTTCTCAACCTTGGGTTCCCTATTACCAGCTTTCCTGTCCCCTTTTGCCTTCTAGTCCTTGCCCCTGGACTGTTGTGCCCCATTACTCTTATTTTGTTTTATGGGGCAGTTTAATCTTTGGCTGAATGGTGAACCTTGGGAGTGACTTTGTTACTGAGCTAAAAGGGAGTCCAGGGACCATACTCTCAGGGTTTCTCCAGTCTCTGTCAGGCCAGTAAGTCTGGTCTTTTTTTCGTGAGTTAGAATTTTGTTCTACACTTTTCTCCAGCTCTGTCCGGGACCCTCTATTGTGATCCACGTCAGAGCAGTCAGTGGTGGTAGCCAGGCACCATTTACTTATACTGGACTCAGTCTGGTGGAGGCCATGGTAGTTGTGGTCCATTAGTCCTTTGGACTAATCTTTTCCTTGTATCTTGTTTTCTTCATTCTCCCTTGCTACCTAAGGGATGAGATCAGTGGAGTATCTTAGATGGCTACTCACAGGCTTTTAAGACCCCGGACACTACTCACCAAGGTAGAATGTAGAACATTTTCTTTATAAACTGTGTTATGCCAATTGAACTAGATGTTGTCCGAGACCATGGTCCCCACAGCCCTCCGCCCAGCAATTCAGTCCCTCAGGGGGTTTGGATTTGTCTATGGAGCTTCTATAACTTTTCTTTGTACAAGTTGTGCTGGCTTCCCCAGTACTGTGTACTATTGTACCCTTCACCAAAGTTACCACTTACCTATTGTCTATTTAGTATTCCCCCAACCCCTCCCATCCCTCGTAACCAACAAAGATTGCTTCTTTTTGTGCATAAACTTTTTCATGAGTTTTTATGGTAGAGATCTCATACAATATTTATCCTTTTGTGATCGACTTATTTCACTTAGCATAATGTTCTCCAGTTTCATCCATGTTATGAGTTGCTTCACAGATTCATCATTGTTCTTTATCGTTGCATAATACTCCATTGTGTGTATGTACCATAGTTTGTTTATCCATTCATCTGCTGATGGGCATCTAGGTTGTTTCCATCTTTTTACTATTGTGAACAATGCTGCAAGGAACATGGGTAAGCATATGTCTATTTGTGTGACAGCTCTTATTTCTCTGGGATATATTCCTAGAAGTGGGATTGCTGGATCATATGGTATTTCTATTTCTAGCTTTCTAAGGAAGCACAATATTGTTTTCCAAAATGGTTGTATCATTTCGTATTCCCACCAGCAGTGCATAAGAGTTCCGATCTCCCTGCAGCCCCTCCAACATTTGTTATTTCCAGTGTTTTTGATCCGTGCCAGTAATGCTTGGGTGAGATGATATCTCATTGTGGTTTTAATTTGCATTTCTCTAATGGCTAGCGATCATGAGCATTTCCTCATGTGTCTATTGGCTGCTTGAATGTCTTCTTTGGTGAAGTGTCTGTTCATTTCCTTTGCCCATTTTTTAATACAATTATTTGTGTTTTTGTTGTAGGGGTGTTGGATTTTCTTGTGGATTATGGAGATTAGACCTTTGTCTGACTTGTAATGTCCAAAATTTTCTTCCGAGTCTGTAGGTTGTCTATTTACTCTTTGGGTGAAGTCTTTTGAAGAGCATAGGTGTTTGATTTTTAGAAGATCCCAGTTATCTAGCTTATCTTCTGGGGTTTGCGTGTTGATGGTTGTGGTTTGTATCCCATTAATGCCGTGTATTAGGGCCTGTAGTGTTGGTCCTATTTTTTCTTCTATGAACCTTATAGTTTTTGGCTTTATATTTAGGTCTTTGATCCATTTTGAATTAGTTTTTGTATATGGTGTGAGGTATGGGTCCTGTTTCATTTTTTTGCAGATGGATATCCAGTTTTGCCAGCACCATTTGTTAAAAAAGACTGTCTTTTCCCCATTTGATGGACTTTGGGCCGTTGTCGAAGATCAGGTGACCGTAGGTGGATGGATTTACATCTGGGTTCTCAATTCTGTTCCGTTGGTCAATGTATCTGTTGTCATACGAGTCCCAGGCTGTTTTGACTACTGCAGCTGTATAGTGGGTTTTGAGCTCAGGTAGTGTGAGTCCTCCTACTTTATTCTTCTTCTTCAACAGTGCTTTACTTATTCGGGGCTTCTTCCCTTTCCATATAAAGTTAATGATTAGTTTTTCCATCTCTTTGAAGAATGCTGTTGGTATTTGGATCGGGATTGCATTGTATTTGTAAATTGCTTTGGGTAGAATTGTCATTTTCACAATGTTGAGTGTACCTATTTATGAGCATGGTATGTTTTTTCCATTTATGTAGATCCCTTTGGGTTTCTTGCAGTAGTGTTTTGCAGTTTTCTTTGTATAGGTCTTTTACATCCCTGGTTAGATTTATTCCTAAGTATTTTATTTTTTTAGGGGCTATTATAAATGGTATTGTTTACCTGATTTCCTTTTCATCATTCTCTTGTTGGTGTATAGGAATCCAACTGATTTTTGTATGTTTATCTTGTATCCTGCTACTCTGCTGAATCTTTCTATTAGTTCCAGTAGATTTCTCATGGAGTCTTTAGGGTTTTCTATGTATAGTATCATATCATCCACAAACAGGAACAGATTAAATTCTTCATTACCCATTTAGATGCCCTTTATTTCTTTTTCTTGCCTTATTGCTCTAGCTAGAACTTCCAGGACATTGTTAAATAGGAGTGGTGATAAAGGGCATCCTTGTCTTGTTCCTGTTTTCAAGGGGAATGTTTTCAGCCTCTCTCCATTAAGAATGATGTCTGCTGTTGGTTTTGCATAGATGCCGTTTATTATATTGAGAAATTTCCCTTCTATACCTATTTTATTGAGAGCTTTTATCAGGAATGGGTGTTGGATTTTGTCAAATGCCTTTTCTGCATCAGTTGAGATGATTATGTGACTCTTTTCTTTCCTTTTATTTATGTGGTGGATTACGTTGATTGATTTCCTAATGTTGAACCATCCTTGCATAGCTGGTATGAATCCTTCTTGATCGTGGTGTATTATTTTTTTGATATAATGCTGAATTCTATTGGCTAGAATTTTGTTTAGAATTTTTGCATCTATATTCATGAGGGATACTGGTTGATAATTTTCTTTTTTTGTGGTGTCTTTGCCTGGTTTTGGTATCAGGGTTATGCTGGCTTCACAGAATGAATTCCCAAGTGTTGCTTCCTTCTCTATGTTCTGAAATAGTTTGAGTAGTACTGGTATAAGCTCTTCTCTGAATGTTTTGTAGAATTCCCCAGTGAAGACATCTGGGCCAGGGCTTTTTTTTTTTGTTGGGAGTTTTTATTTTTATTATTTTTATTATTTTTTTTGACTACCTTTTCAATCTCTTCTCTTGTTATGGGTCTGTTCAGATTTTCAACATCACTTTGTGATAGTTTGGATAGGTAGTGTGTTTCTAGAAATTTATCCATTTCCTCTAGGTTTTCAAATTTATGGGAGTATAGTTTTTCATAATACTCTGTTATGATCCTTTTTATTTCGGTTGGTATCCTCTCTCTTCTGTATATTCTGCTTCTGTTCTTTTTTCTTTACTCATTTTCCCTATTTCCATACAGCTGTCCTGGTCCCTGGTTGTTCTTAACCATACAGAGAGACGAATTTCTAGCATGCATTCTCAACGGGTACCACCCAAAACGCCCAATCCCAGTATGAAAATACACAGCCACGGTCCCAATATGTACGCCTTTCATGAGCATTCCCAGGACTCCACCTGCCCACACACCTCTCTGAGGCATCTGAGAGGACCATGTCAGGCTTTACTACTGAGCAGGCTCTGAAGGCCTAGAGGGAGACTTTCTATGTCATTGTGACCACACACCTGGCCACACTCTGACCAACAGTGTGCCCCATGTTCTCACTGGACTTGCTGATGATTGAAATTCTTTTGAAAGAGCAGAAGGCTTTCACATGCCACCACGAGAAATAAACTATTTTCCTACAGTGACTGATTCTGGATATTTGAGCTTTGCTCCCAGAAGATTTATTAATGAAGTTAGCATTGTAAGAAAGTACAGACAATCAGAGATTAGGGCATTTTATATAAAAGTCTAATTGTGTAGGACAGAAAATAATTGTAGAGGAATTTTTGAGAAAGAGGGATCAGGAAACAAATGTTAGGATGTCACCAGCAACTGGGTCAAAAGTCAGCTTCTAGAGACTATCTGAGAATCAGTATACAGTTATCTTAGCTGTCTACATCTTCTATCTCAACATCTGCCATAGAAATAACAACGGATATGGATAATGAATGAGCCAGAAATTCTGAAAGATTCTCAGCCATGAGAATAGCCCTTTAAATAAACCTGGCTTGCCCATGCATGCAGTCCCATATTTGGAATTTTAAAAAGCTACTCCAGTGTGATAAACAGCCTTTAAGATGTCCCCAAAGATCCCCTGACTCCTAACATTTACTCCCTTGTGTAATCTCTTCTTGTTCAGTGGGGGCTGGACTTACTGACTCACTTCTAATAAACAGAGTCTGACAGAGGTGATGAGATGTCCCATCTGAGATTAGGTTATAAAAAGACTGTGGCTTTCATCTGGGGTGCTTGCTCTCTCTCCCTCTCTTTCCCTTGCTTTCTGGCATACTCTCTCTTTATCTGATCACCAGCTGCCAGGTTGTGGGAACCATCAGCAGCCTTTGGAGAGGGCCATACGGTGAGAAATTGAGGCCCATTGCCCCCACATAAACTAGCTTAGAAGTGTGTCCTCCCTCACACCTCACCCACCAGCAGAGCCTCAGAGAGACCACAGTCCTGGCCTTCAGCTTGACTTCAACTTCATGAGCAATCTTGAGTCAGAGGCATCCTGCAAAGACATGCCTAGATTCCCAAACCACAGAAACTGTGAGATAATAACTTGTTTTAGGCCCCTAAGTTTTGGGATAATTTGTTATGCAGCAAAAGATAACAAATATACCCATATGTCAGCAATTCTAGGTTTCTGGAATTCCTTCAGACTTTCTCCTAGTCACCACTCTCACTACTTACCATTCTCTGGCTTCCTGACTCTGTCTCGCATCCCCACCCCCTTATTTTTGACTCCATATGTTTAGTTCCTTCTCTTGGCTGCTTGGATTGATGGTCAGGTCTTGGTCTTATCATGTGGCTTTGACCTTGGCACCTCTTCAGACACAATGTTGGGGATCTGCCATCTGACCTCATACTTCATAATTTTGCACAAGAAACTACCTCCTGAACTCCATCTTGGCCAGCCTTGCCTCTCACCTGCCCCAGGTCTTACCCAGAGGCAGGATCTGAAAATAAGCTGAGTTCCTAGTGCAGGAATGTTTAACCAGACACTCTGGTGAGCTTTTCAGTGAAAGCTGAAACAATCTTCTTATCATGAGAAAATTCATTGCCTTGTGGTCCTTTACCCCATTCTCTTCATGTTCCTATCAGTCAGGACTTTCCTGCATTTGTTAGCTAATGGACGGCAAATGGTTGGCCCATTACTTTGTAAAAACAAAATGTTGTTTTCAGATATTTTTCTTTCCTCCCTCTTCCTCCTCTCCCCTGCCTCACTTGAAAGCTTTCATTCTTTTAGTCCAGTCAGCATTTCATTCATTATTATCATTATTTTTGAAATTTAGACATTAAAGTGATAGGGTCTGGGTTCCGTTAGGAGCTCTGGTGACTAAGGTAAATATTTTCTGAGACTGAGAGAGTAGTGGACGACTTTTTCTCAGCCACCCTGATACCCGGATGACCATGACTGAAACCCTGTTCTCATGATAGTTCAGGCCTTGGAGAAAATGAGACCCCAGCTCTGGGTTGGGAATAGAACAGGAATTCAGGCCATGGTCACTGGATTGCCAGCAGATACTGATGACCCAAATTAAATACAGAGTTTCTGTGCATGCTAGAGATCTGGCGTAGGCTGGGAAATGGATATGACATTCCTCATCTCTTGTCAACTAAGTGTTTTCATCTATTAGTGTACTATTCCCTCATCACCTAGCACAGGAGTAGCAGACAACTTTTGGAGTGTCCGCCTCACTTTCAGCACTTGCAACTGGCAGTGTTGCCCTTAACTGTTTTTACCTCCTGTGGTGCTTCCTTGGCAGCCATATTTACTGTCTTCCTCACCCCAGTTGATTGGACCAAGGGTGGACACCTGAATCAAGTAGGGCCAATCATATTTTCCCCCAGGAATTTGGTTTGGGATGGGCTAGTTTCTTGAACCTAGAAACTATAAACCTGCGTGTTTCGGGATGGTCAGTGTCTGCCAGACTGAGGAAAAGAGTAAGAGTGGGGCAAAACCCAAAACCAAACCTGCTGCCGTCTAGTTGATTCCAACTCAGTGACCCTACTGGACAGAGTACAACTGCCCCAGAGGGTTTCCAAGGCTGTAATCTTTACAGAAGCAGACTGCCACATCTTTCTCCTGGTGGGTTTGAATTGCTGATCTTTCAGTTAGCAGCCGAACACTTTAACAGCCATGCCACCGGGGCTTCTTAAAAGTGGGGCACAATTCAGTAACATTTACTACATTCACAATGTCATGCAGCCATTACCACTACCTTGTTTCAGAACATTTTCATCACCCCAAAATGAAACCCCATGCCCACTATGTTGTCACTTCCCATTTTCCCTACCCCCTCCCCTGGCAACCACTAATCTACTTTCTGTCTCTATGGATTTTCCTATTCTGGATATTTCACATAAATGGAATTATGCAATTAAAAACAAAGAGTGAGGCAGAGGTGGCTGATTGTCTTATTCTCCCATTTTCCACACAAAATGAAGACCGTTTTCCAGTCTCCCTTGGAGCTGCTAGATATGGCTATGTGACTAAGTTCTGGCTTATGGGATGTAGCCAGATGTAGAATTTGGCAGTTTCCAGGAACCTCCCTTAAGAGACAGCTGACATGCTCCCTTATCCTTTCTTCATCCCTTCCTCCGTTCTGGAATGAAAAGGTGCTTCAAGGACTGCCAAGTTGGGCCATAAGATGGGGCCACTTGCTAGGCATGGCAGAGAGGAGCTTGATTGGAGCCTGGATCCCTGGGAACTCTATGGAGCTTCCATACCTCCCTGGACACATGAGAGAGAAATGAACTGTCTTGTTTAAACCACTGGTATTTGGGATTTCTCTTTTTCACAGCTAAACCGAATCCTAACTGGTAGAGCAGGTCTGCAGAGAGGTGAGAGTGAAACTGCTGTGCAGAGAGGCATTGCCTCAGTTCCAGAAGCTTTCCAGTCCCTGATTCTGATCCCTTTCTGAGGTTCTGTGAGAAGGCCTGTGCTTTACTGGCTTAAACTAGCTTGAGTTGGTTTCTGTAACTTGCTAATAAAAATTCCTAACTGACCAAGGAGTATCACCAGTACCTAGAACAATGCCTAACTCATAGTAGGCATTCGGTTAACATGTCTGGACTGAATGGATGCTCAATGTCTTGCATATTATACATGTTTATATAATATATATGTTTATATAAGCGGTGCATGGCCAATGTTTGCTGAAGTAACGAACAAAGATTGGTGAGGTTCACTGAGGGCCTGTCTGGCCACTCCACCTACTCCCCTGGATGATTTCAACTATGATCATACTTTACTCATCGTCTGTGACCTGATAATTCCCAGGGCATTATCTCCAGGCCAGGGCTCTTTCTGAGTTCCCTTGTACCTCACAGCTCACTACACAACTGCCCTTGAGCATTCCACAGGAACTGAAAGGTTTTCATGCCCAAAATTGGACTTAGGATTTTTATCCCAAAGCTACTCCTCATCTTCTCTTTCCCATCTTCTGGAATCCCTCCACTTTGTTCAAACCACAAAACCGGGTCAGACATGGCTCCTCCTTCACCCTCACACAGTACTGAACTGGTTGATTCTGTCCCCTGAACATCTCTTGAATGGGGCTACTCCTCTCCATCTCCATTGTTACCAGCATGTCTCTCCTGCATTCCTCTTAACTGGCCTTTTTGCTTCCAGGGTGGCCTGTGGCCCCTTCCTGCTCCACACTCCTTACAGAGTGATGAACACAAAATACAGTTCTGTTCACATCTCTCCAGGTTGAAAGCCTTTCAACGACTCTTTACGGCTCTTGGGGTAAACTGCCATACCTCATCTGACCTGGCCCTGCTTCCCTCTCTAGCCTTCTGATTTTCTTCATAACACACCTTGAATTTTATGTTTCAGGCATGGTGAACTCCTTAAAGCTACTCTCTCATGCATGGCCTTTTACACATGATTTCCTTGCCTGGGACTTTCCTTCCCTTCGGCTCACCATTTGGCCTGAGTTTCTTGTCTTTGCCCTTTCAAACTCAACTCAGATGCCACCTCCTCTGAGAAATTTTCCCTATCCCCAAGTCTGGGTTAGGAGCCCCTTGGTGTGCTACCACAGCACTCTATTGTTCTTCTGCCCTTACAAGCACCTGCTTGCCTCCGTGAGAGCAGGGGTGGCCATTGTACCCAGTGCCTGGCACAGCAACTAGTCCACAGGGGGTGACTGTAAATAAGTTACAGGAATGTGCCAAATCTACTTGAGGGGAAGTTTTTGATGTTCTAGGTACCAATACAAAGTGAAAATAACGAACTGAAGATATGATTCATCTCCCCACCCTCCAACCCACTGAGCAAGGAAAATCAGCTGCTATAATGGAATAGGGAGTCCCTGGATTGTGCAAATGGTTTATGGCCTCAGATGCTAATCAGAAATTTAGAAGTTACATTATGCTGAGTGAAAAAAGTCAATCACAAAAGGACAAATATTGTATGAGACCTCTATAGTAAAAACTCATGAAAAAGTTTACACATAAAAAGTAACAATCTTTGTTGGTTACGAGAGATGGGAGGGGTGAGGGGAGATACTACATAGACAATAGATAAGTGGTAACTTTGGTGAAGGGTAAGACAGTACACAATACTGGGGAAGCCAGCACAACTTGTACAAGGAAAGGTCATGGAAGCTCCATAGACACATTCAAATGCCCTAAGGGTCTGAATTGCTGGGCAGAGGGCTGTGGGGACCATGGTCTTGGGGAACATCTAGCTCAATTGGCATAACACAGTTTATAAAGAAAATGTTCTACATTCTACCTTGGTGAGTAGTGTCTGCGGTCTTAAAAGCCTGTGAACAGCCATCTAAGATACTCCACTGGTTTCACCCCTTCAGAAGCAAGGGAGAATGAAGAGAACACGATACAAGGAAAAGATTAGTCCAAAGGACTAATGGACCACCACTACCAAGGCCTTCACCAGACTGAGTCCAGTACAGCTAGATGGTGCCCAGCTACCACCACTGACTGCTCTAACCAGGATCACAACAGAGGGTTCTGGACAGAGCTGGAGAATGATGTAGAACAAAATTCTAACACACAAAAAAGACCAGATTTACTGGCCTGAAAGAGACTGGAGAACCCCCAAAGTATGGTCCCCGGACACCCTTTTAGCTCAATGGTGAAGTCACTCCCGACGTTCACTGTTCAGCTGGGGATTGTATAGCCGCATAAAACAAAACAGGACTAATAAGGCACAGCAGTCCAGGGACAAGGACTAGAAAGCAGAAGGGGACAGGAAAGCTGGTGGTAGGGAACCCAAGGTTGAGTAAGGACAGGGTTGACATGTGGGGTTCTTAATCATTGTCATAGGGCAATATGTGTACTAACTGTTTAATGAGAAACTATTTTGTTCTGTAAACCTTCATCTAAAGTGAGAATAGCAGCACAACTGGAAGGACGTAATCAATGTAACTGAATTGTACATGTAAAAATTTTTGAAATGGTGTATCTTTTGCTATGTATATTTTCACCAAAAAAAAAAAAAAAAGAAAAAAAGGGTCCTCCAAAGCAGAGAAGGGAGCATGCTGACACGTCGTGGGGTTGTTAACCAACATCATAAAACAGTATGTGTACTGACTGTTTAATGAGAAAATATTATGTAAACCTTCACCTAAAGTACAGTTAAAAAAAAAAATTTGGAAGTTTGAGTCCACCCAGAGGCACCTTGGAAGGCCTAGTAGCCTAGCAGTCTACTTCTGAAAAGCAGTCATTGAAAACTCTATGGGGGGCAAAGGGGAGTTATTTCCTATAAAGCACTGAGTTTCTATTTATGGTGATGGAAAATTCACAATGATTAAGGATAATGTTGCACTGCAGTTAATATAATTGATGTCAATAGGTTGTACACCTCTAAAAAGTTGAATTGGCAAATGTTGTGTGATATATATTTTTACAACAACAATGACAACAAAGAAGCTGTTGAGGCTGCTATGTACAACCAAACACCTTATGGGATTTGGTTTCTTGGTTTGGAGGTTTAGGGTAATGGCTTCATGGAACATCTCAGTTAATTGGCCTAACATCATGTTTAGTGCTTCTGTTCTACCTCCTAGTTTGTTGGGTAGTGTCTAGGGTCTCGCAAGTGGCCATCCAAAGTATAAGTTAGTCTCTATTTGCCTGGAACAACAGAGGAAGAAGGAGAGTAGGAACAGGAAGAGGAAATGGAATGCATTGTTAATTACCTCCATGAACAACTTATTTATTTGCCACGAGACCAGAAGAACTGGATAATGCCTGGCTACTAGTACTGAACGTTTTGATCAAGAATTCTGTAGAAGATTCCTGATCAAAAGGGGGTAAATGTGAAACAGAATTTAAAATTCTCATGGAATCCAGACAGTCTGGAGCCATTAAGGCTGGATGAACCCCCCACACTATTGCCCTGAGATAATCTTTAAACCTCAAACCAAAAATATTCCCTTAAGTTTTCTTTAAATCAAACAATAGTTTAGCTTAACTAGTAAATAATGTCTTCCTTGAGCAGTGTACTCCTTTGAAGAACTATCTATATGGGATCAAATTGACTACAGCAACTTGAAAGGTTAGATAAGAAGCATAGGGAACCATGAGTTTATGTTAATGAAGGAGGAACGATTTGGAAAAGAAGGGTGAGAATGGTTGCATAACTTGAAGAATGTAATCAATGTCACTGAATTGTACATGTATAAATTGTTGAATTGGTATATGTTCTGCTTTGTATATTTTTAACAACAACAACAAAAATAAATTATTAAAAAAAGAGAAAGAAAACCCCATGGAGCACAGTTCCACTCTTACACACGTGGGGTTGCCATGAGTTGGAATCCACTCTACCAAAACTGGTTATAACGTTTTTTAACATAATGGAATAGAGCTAGATGTTGAGTCCTGAGGCTGTGGGTTTGAATCCCAGCTCTGCCTCTTACTAGGGCAAGTCACTTAGCCTCAATTTATTCGATTGTGAAGCAGGAACTTGATACACACCAGACTAGGTTAGTTTGAAGAATACACAACACAGGGTACTAAAGCACCCGGTTTGTGAACCAGCTGGCTGTGATGGAGCTGTCGCCTCTGCTCCCACAGAAGCCTGCACCCAGGACAACGAACTTGTGCTTTGAAGAGCAGAGCTGACAGAGAGGACTTGATAAGGTCCTGGTTTTCAGATATGATAATAATAGTCTCATTTATTAATGTAAAGGCCCGCTAATAGAGGCGGCACTTTTAATTAGCCAACACGGCCACGATATTAATTTTTATCCAGAGTTATTTAAGTCCAGGAGCTTTCCTTCCCTCTTCTGTTCGCACTTAGCTGGAGGGCAATTGGGGACATTTGTAATTGGATTTCTGTGCAGGACTTAATTATAAAGAGACAATAAAGGCCCTGGAATGCGGCAGGTTCTACCCTGCTATTATTTTCCAGAGACAAGCTCAGGCCAATGAATGCCCAGATTTATCAAAATTATAAGTTTTAAACTTAACAAAGCTTTACTTCCTCTGCCCCCAGGACTGAGGGAATCTGACGGGAGTAGGAATTTGCAGGGAGGAGGGCACAAGGCGGAATACCGCATACCTGTAATCAAGCCTTGAGCGCCATCGGCCACCGAGTGCCTTCCCCAGCCCCTCCGGAGCCCATAAGTGTATTTTCTTCCCTTGGCCCAACGGCTTATTGATAGAATTGGCTTATTTATATCTCACCCAGAAAATCCCAAAGTGATGCAGCAACAGGGAGATAGTGAGCCAATTAGCCGTTGGGCTTGTCGTGGGGGAAATCTAGTTATTAATTTACTGCCCTTCACCAGTAGTGGAATCGATTCAGAGGAAACCAAAAGGAAAAGAAAAGGGGGACGGGAGTGGGGGCGGGAAGCCAGGTGTTTTCAGACCTTCTGAGAAAACGCAAAGAGACAAGGCTAAACCATTTACACCTTCAGCAAAACCTGACGCCTTCCCCGGGGGTCAGCTAGGAGTGTGGCGGGCACCAACGTTGCTGAGCACCACAATAGGCCCGACTGCTTACTCCGCACTTGGTTTTTACAACCAAGGGTTATTTTCATAGAGGAAGAATCCCTACTATGCGAGGACCGGCAAGGTAGAGCCTGCGCACCTTGGGACGGACGTTCCAGTTCAGGAAGCTCGGATGGAGAGTCTTGCTCAGCGTCGTCAGCCAGCACTCATACCGGGCAGGCCCAGCATGTGAACCCAGGTCCCGCTAACCCCAAACCCGGGCGTCCCTTTGCCTCTCCTGGGGGCTAGGGTCTGTGTGGGTGGTGTGGCGTTCGGCAGAACACCCGATGGCAACCTCAGAGGAAGAGGGTTCAGCAATGAGCTTAGGACCTTGGGTCTCCTAGGACCTGGGAGACGACGGCCTTTTGAGGGGAGTAGGTGGGAGAAGAATACCTTGTTCTGGTCTAGGAGAGTAATTGTGGAAGATGAAGAGTTCAGGAATACGAGTATTTTCCTTTAAAAAAAAATTTACAGTTGTTATTACACTTGTAGAAATTTTTTTTAAGGGGGTGACCAGAAAGGTCTAAGAAATAAAATAAAATTCACCAGATCCCACTGCTCTGTTCTGATCACATAGTAACATATTGTGAACAGTTTTCCAAATTGTTTAAAAATTCTTTGTGGGCAGATTTTTAATGAGAATATAATGTTCTATCTTGTGGATACACTATAATTAAATCTTCCCCTGTTGGTAGATATTTACTTTGTTTGTACTGACTATTTTTATAATAGTATAAAAGCAATGAACATATATGTTTGTCCTTATTTTTATTCCTCAAACTGAAGTGGGACTGTTGCAACAAAGGGAGTGAATATTTTAAAGACTCTTGAGACTTAAGGCCATATTGCATTCTAGGAATGTTGTGTGAATTTCTATCATGCTACCAGTGGGTGAGAGGGGGCACCATGGTACCATACCTTTATCAATACTTTGCATTGACTTTTACAAGTATTTGCTAATTTAAGGGGCCAAAAATTGTATTTCATTATTGTGTTTTCTTCCTACGTATTGATTGCTAGGGAAGTTCTGCATTTCTTGGTGCTTAATCCATCATTTGTATTTCTCTTGCAAGTAGCCTATTCTTGTTCTTTGCAGATTTTTTGTTGGTTTAGTGTTTTTTGATGTGTAAAAATGCTATTTTATATTTTAAGAACATTAACTTCTTGATGTTTTTGTTGCAGATATTTTTCTCAGGTTGATTTTGCCGTTTATTTTTACTTTCTGTGATTTTTTTATAGTTACAGTTTGAATTTTTATGCAGTCAAGTATATCTATTTTTTTCATTGTGATTTCTGCAATTGCTTTTATGCTTAGAATTTCCATCTCCACACTGAGGTAGAAATAGTAATCTGTATTTTATGCTAAGTATTTTATTGTTCCTTTTTAAAATTACATTTAACTCTTTAATTCCTCTGAAATTTATTTTGTTCTATACTATGTGGTGAAGATTTAAATAGATATTTCCCAAAATAGTTAGCTGTTTATCCTAGCATCATTTATTACAGAATAATTTTTCCCACATTGGCACGGGGTGCCACCGTTGTCACATGCTAAATGTTCTTTAATATACAGTAGATAATCTTGAGCTGTCTTATTCTGTTCAGGTGATTCTTCTACTATAGTCACATTATTTTATTTATTGTATATAATTTCATATATTTTAAAATATGACATATTTGTATACGAAGCATAATATTTTAATATCAGGTAGAAAAATCTCCCACTATTACTCTATTTTTAAGAAAAAGAAAAGGACACTATCTGCTCATGTATTTTCCTGATGAATTTTAGAATCATGCCGTCTAGCTCCAGGAATATAACAAAAATCCCATTTGAGATTTTGTAAGGGATTGGGTTAAACACATACCTTAATTTATGAAGCATTTGCGTCTTTATGCTGTTCAGTCTCACCGTTCAGGGGAATGGTGTGTTATAGTTTCTTTCTCTTTCCTTTGCTTTTGCAGCTTTAACACTTTGATCTAAATAGAATTTTAGTGTAGACCGTGAGATGAGGATAAAAATTGATTCCTTTTCAAAGAGCCAATTTACTCAAACACAGTTTTTGCGTAACTCATGCCTTCTCCAGTGATTTACGATACTTCTTTTATCATTCATTAAGACCATGTATACATATATAGAAGGTTCTGTTTCTATGCTATCTGTTCAATCCCATTGATCCGCCTGCCTGTTCTGTGCTGATGTTGCACTGTTTTGAGCATCCTCTGGTCTTCGTCAGTGCTAGCTGGCAGCATCACCACCCCAAATGTCTCTTGGGGTCACTGCCTGCTTTCTCCCAAACCAGGGTGTGCTCCCTGAATACAGAGTCCATCCCTGGTCAGAGTCTCTTGTCAGGAGCTTTTCTGTGTCTCCAGGGATGCAGATGGAGCAGCTCGATGCCAGGCTGATGGACATAGGCCCAACCTCAGTGCCTCCCCCCACCTAATTCAGCACAGCCACAAGCCGACCTGGGGAGTTCAGTACTTCCTCAGAGAAGAATGTGAGAGAGAGAGGGGCCAGGAGGTTTCAGGGAGGCAGTGCAAGATAATAATGCTATCCTAAGCCCTCTTCATTTACCAAGTGCCTGCTCTACACCAGGCCTGTGATAAGGACGTTGTAAACGTTAGCTCTAATTTTCACCATAACCACTTGAGCTAATACTAACCATACCTTACACATAGAAGATGGACTCAGAGGGATTAATAATTTTACATAATATGGCCCAGATACTAAGTGGTGGAGCATATTTTTCACCACCACCCCTAAAATGAAAAACAAAAGGAGCTCGTTGCTGTCAAGTCATTTCCAACTCATGGCAAACCCATGTGTGTCAGAGTAGCAGTGCGCCACACGGTTTGCACAGCTGTAACCTTTTGGAAGCACATCTCCCCTGCCCAGGGCCTCCTTACTTTTCACCTCAGTTGTGTCTAATTCTAAAACCCGTTCTCATTACTTCTGTGCAGTGGCTGATTCAGCCAGAACTCCAGTGCCTCTCCCAAGGACCCTTCAGACTGAGGACTTTGTCACCTAGAGAAAACATGTTAGGTTCCTTTCACTCTGAGGGTCTGTCTGAGTCATCTAGTGCTGCTATAACAGGAATACCACAAGTGGATGGCTTTAACAAAGAGAAATTTATTCTCTCACAGTCTAGGAGGCTAGACGTCCAAATTCAGGGTGCCAGCTCCAGAGGAAGGCTTTCTCTCTTTGTCAGCTCTGGGGGAAGGTCCTTGTCATCAACTTTCCCCTGGTCTAGGAGTTTCTAAGCACAGAGACCCCCGGTCCAAAGGACGCACTCTGCTCACGGTGCTACTTTCTTGGTGGTATGAGGTCCCCCGTCTCTCTGCTCGCTTCTCTCTTTTATATCTCGAAAGAGATTGGCTTAAAACACAACCTAATCTTGTAGATTGAGTCCTGCCTCCTTAATGTAACTGCCTCTAATCCTGCCTCATTAACATCATAGAGGTAGGATTTATAACACATAGGAAAATCACATCAGATGACAAAATGGTGAACAGTCACACAATACTGGGAATCAGGACCTAGCCAAGTTGACACATATTTTTGGGGACACAATTCAATCCATGACAGGGTCTCTAACTCCAGCCTTCCCTGTAATAGACTCCAGTGATGTGAAGTCCAGGTGTTTGAAGGTGGCCACCTGAGCCAAGACTCAGTGGTCACCTGTCCACTCAGGCTAGTGGAGTCACCTCATGGTCATACCATTCTTGGCCAAGGCTGATGTCTGCCTGCAAGTCAGCCTTGCCTATTCTCTTCCCAGACCACTGCTGCCTCCTGCTCCCAACTGGATGGCCAGTTGGCCTTTTTCACCTGGTGACTTGCAAGGTTGAAGGGTGTGTGAGACAGCATCTGTGTACATAGTGAGGGCAGGATGAAAAGGTGTGAGGCATGGTGGGAGGAGGAGGAGAAGCCCACTGCTTAAGAAAGGATTCTGTGGAACTGGTCACATTCCTTTCCAAAACAGATGGCTGAAACAGCCAGAACTTGAAAATAATAAGCATTCATTTATTGAGTGTCTAGTAAAAGCACACAGTCTAAATTTGCTTCTAATCTTGGTTAATAAACAAATAGTGTGCACACTGTTACTTTTCCAACCGCGCAATCCCTGTGTGCTGATTATGGTGGAGTCTCTCATTTTCCACATCACGTCTTGTGCTACTGCGTGTCTTCACATATGCATGTGTGGACAGAGTCCCCACATTTAGTTTTGAATGGCTTATAGCATTCTACCATGTTGTTGCTCTTGTTGTTAGGTGCTGTAGAGTCTATTCTGACTCATGGTGACCCCATGTGACATAGTAGAACTGCCCCATGGGGATTTCTGGGCAGTAATCTTTATGGGAGCCGATCGCCAGGTCTTTCTCATGGAGCTACTTGGTGGGTTCAAACTGCCAATCTTTTGGTTAGCAGCTGAGTGCTTAACTGTTGCACCACCAGAGCTCCTTTCCATTATGTTGATAACCCATCATTTGAAAAAATTAAAGAACACATTTGGAATGCTGTCTAGAAGGGGCAAGGTATGAACAGACTGATGTGGAAGGATTTGGTCGTGGGAAGAGAAAACTGATTTGCTTTGTGGGGGGATTTCACTTTTCGGGGGGGCACAGGAAATGAAATAGTACAAATTATTGTTCTTAAGACTTACCTTTGATGTATATGGAGCCCTGGGCTCAAAGTGTAGTGCCTGGGCTCTGATCTTGGCTTTTTCTTCCATTTACTTGTGCTTCTTGTCAGATGCTTTCTTTCCCTGGTTCTCAAATTGGATTTATGTTTTGAAACCATAAAGGTGGGGGGACATAAGAGATGACCTCATCTAACCTTCTCATTTCACAGATAAGAACATGAGTCACAGAGGCCAAGTGAATGGCCCAGGGTCACAAAGCCAGCCATTACCTTTGGGGACATCACTGCCACCAGTCTTGCAATTCTGGGAAATTGCATCACAGAAGGATCAAAGTGAACAAAGTCACAGGCACAGGTCTTAAGGTAACAGGGCCAGGGTGGGGCCTCGAACCCCAGGAGAGCTGGTCTGAGCAGAGAATCCGCAGTTGGGGATGTCAGGTTCTGAGGGAGCTTTCCCTAGGGTAACTGTTTTGCTATGTGATTGGATTAGAATGAGACCCTGGGAGCAGTTTTTGTCCATTTCACCCTTATCACAGGTCAGCAAATGTCAGAACTGAAAGAGATGTCAGGGATACTCCAGTCAGACCATGCATGTTACTGGGGAAGAGAGGAAGGAGATCTGGGAAGGGATGAGACCAGTTCAAGGATCTGGGGGACAGAAGCCTATCTTTCTGTGGTATGTGGAGTAGGTGTCCTTTTCCCTCCCTGACAGGGCACAGAGGAAGGTGGCCCTGAAAGGGGACATGGGCAGCCTGGGAGGAGTAAGGATGGTGTGCAGAGGGAAGAAGGAATCACATCACAGTTTTCCAAGTCCAGAATTTGCTAAGGACTAAGGACAGAGAAAGGAGCCCTGGTGGTGCAGCGGCAGCTGTTAACCAAAATGTCAGTGGTTCAAGCCCACCATCCTCTCTGCAGGAGAAAGATGTGGCATTCTGCTTCCTTAAAGATTACAGTCTTGGAAACCCTATGGGACAGTTCTACCGTGTCCTGTACGGTCGCTATGAGTTGAAATCAACAGCACACAACAAGGACAGAGGACATCAGAAGGTTTCTCAAAGGTGCTATTTTGGACCAGAGTCTTCTGAATTGTGCACCTTTAGAGTGCTCTTTCTTGATTCTCTGATAAAATGGAATTTTAATTCAATGCAGAGACATACAGAAGGAGGAATACAATGGCAGTCGGTCCCCAGGAGTAGGGAGGGAGCAATGTGGGAGAGCCACCACATGTCAGTTTGTCATACTATGGTGGCTTGCATGATGCTGTGATGCTGGAAGCTATGCCACTGGTATTTTAAATAGCAGCACGGCCACCATGATGGACAGGTTTCAGCAGAGCTTCCAGACTGAGACTGGGATGAAAGGCCTGGTGATCTACTTCTGAAAATTAGCCAATGAAATCCTTATGCATCATAACAGAATACTGTCCAATATAGGTTGGAAGGCACTCAAAATGCACAGTGGTCGCAACAATGGACTACAGCATACCAACAATTGTGAAGATAGAGCAGTAGTAGGCAATGTTTCATTCTGTTATATACAGGATCACCATGGGTCAGAGCCAACTTGACTGCAACTAATAGCAAATGGTTGGAGGGCGGGCTGGTGTGGGGTGGGGAGGTGCTGGAGATGAGCCTCCTTGACACCCGGGGACTCCAAGCTCACTACAGGGCTATGTTCTGAGCCCTTCCTGCCCAGGGATCCTGTAATGTTGAAGAGGAATAATTGCCCCATGCCTGGGTGGGCAGAGAGCTGGAAAGGGGTGAAAGGAATAGGAAAGGTGCCAAGTACAGTCCCTCCTGTCTACTCACCATTCCAGAATGGCCCTGTGTGCCTTTTTTTCCTGTCCTTTTTCTCTCGGTTTTAGAGTGGTGAGTTGGCCTACTCATCTCTCTTACCAGCTGTCCTGTTCCCAGGTCAGCTCTGAAATGGTAGCCTGGTTCCTCAGCCAGTATAATCCTGTTCATTTTTAGATCCTCTAAACTACTCACCATAGGGGAACAGATGGGATTTACAATACAACAAATCCTGGAGTAGGTTAACACTGAATAAATCTCAAAACCACACATATTGGGTGATCCTGGTCTTCATTCAAATATGAATGGAGTGGGTTCATCAATCTCATATTCCACTTCTCTCCTTTCTCCTCAGGTGGCACCTTGGGAATTTCTTCCATCCCTTTATCCTATCACTCTTTTATCCGAGGGATGGGACTCTCTAGCCCTCTCCTCCTCCCTCTACCTCCATTACTACTTAGAGGCCTCTGCCTTAGTCTTCGTCTCCTAATTAACGGAAATCTTGTTGATTCTCTGTAGGTGGAAAACAAGTGCCTCAACACTGAGGGATGGCTATTTTACATTGCTCAGGCACAATTAAGAAACCTGTCCCATGCTCTAGAGATCATTTCCTGGCACAGGGACACTAACGGAGGACTTAGAGAGAAGAGCTAAGGCTGGGGGCTATAGGAAAGGGTGTTCCCCTTAAAGAATCCCAGAATGCTCCCTCTCGCATGGCTGAAACTCTGTAAAAAGCTGCTGCATACTTCACTCTCGACTCTGGAATTACTCCAGGCCCCTTATACTGTTGCCATTTTGCTCCTTCAACTTTACCCTTTCTTGTTTTCACAATCTCTGTTTTGGCTCCATATTTGGCTCTTGCTCTCCCCATGGTCCCTAAGGCTGGGTTTTGAACTTGGATTCCAGCTTGACCTTCGGCACTTCTCTCTACCTGTCCTACACCTCAGCTGTGGGTCAGAGGCACCCTTGCCCCCAGGGAGGGCAGCAGACTTTCAGAACCAAGTGGAACCTTAGGGAAGCACTGGTCTTCCTTGGAGACTTAGGGCTTCCCGGAGGTGCTTCAGGGTCCAGTGCATGGTGGTAGAGGTGGGGAGGCTTGGGGTTGGGGAAGGGAAGGTTGAGTGGGTCAGGCACTGGCTTTCTGTCCGTCTCCACCAGAGCAACTCTACTTGGATCTGGATTCTGTATAAGGCATTCTTTGATAAAAACACTGGAAATTACTGATCTTTTCTAATCTTCTTTAGTTTATAAAGGATAAAACTGAGATAGAGTAAAGAGAGGGGTTTGTCAAGCCCACCCAAGAGTTTTAGTGGCAGATTAGGGCTTTAGGAGGGGACAGGTCCAATGGCTGGGGCAGGTTCTGAGGACATTGACTCAGTAGCATGGCCCACCCCCACAAGGGTCTTGTAGGTTTTTTCGTCTTGCCCTAGCCCTGGCTGGGAGAGGCCTGAGGGCCAGGGAGCCTGAGTGGCTGTTGTTGCAGGCTGGGATTGAGCAGTAAGGGCCCTCCTTCCCCTTCTGCTCTGAGGTCTGTGTCCTGGAGTAGGTGAGGCCCCTTCCCAGAGCCTCACTGATGCCACAGCTTGTGAAGACTTGAGGTCAAATCCCAACGATGTCAGTAACCTCTGTGTGGCTTAGTGGCTTTTTCTGAGCCTCAGTTTTCTCATCTTTAAACTGGGAATAAATGGTATCTGCCTCCTCGAGCTTTTGTAGGAGTCAATCCGGTCGTGTATGTGAAGTACTAACGACAGTGCTGGTACATGCTAAGTGCACAGTAAGCCTACAAAATCCTTGTTACCAGATGGGCGTAGTGGTGAGGGAAGCTTACAAGGCAAAGACGTCAGGTGCCAGGTCCTGGCTCTTCCCTGTGCCTAGCACAGAGCAGAGCATGTCAATGGCCCTCCACAAATATTTGAGTGAATAAATGAACAGGGAAGGGCTTGACACAGGAAGAGCCCTGCACAGCTCTCCCATGCACGCACACCCTCTCGCTTTCTGCCTCACTCCTAAGGCTGGAGAGGAACTTCAAAAAAACAAAAGAACCCATAGCCATCAAGTCGATCCGACTCACAGTGGCCCTATAAGACAGAGTAGAACTGCCCCACAGGGTTTCCAAGGCTGCAATCTTTATGGACGCAAAGTGTCATATCTTTCTCCCAGGGAGCAGCTGGTGAATTCAGACTGGCACAGGACTGACTGGTTAGCAGCTGAGCACTTAACCACTGTGCCACCAGGGCTCCTTGAAAAGAAACTTAGGATCCCAATATTTTGGGGAAATGGCCAAGTAGAGTGACAATTTTGTTTCCCTTCTTCCTCGGCATCTTTACTCTTTAAACAGAGAAATCAAGTTGAAGTGAAAACCAAGGCCGCCTCACATGCAGAGGGCAAGGAGGCAGGCTCCTGTAGGTCCCAGAGCTCAGGGTTCCCTGCTGATGCCCAGCACTCAGCTCTTGACCACAGGCTTGGGGCTGTTAAAATCACGGAGGGTCCTGGGTGGAGGTGGGGCCAGGCCCCATCAGGCTGGGAGATGTCTTTCATACCCTCCTGGGTGGGATGCGTCAGGCCCTTCTCTTTAGCTGCCCCCTCTCTATTGTTGGGGGTGGGCCTGGCTGTCCAGTCCCATGTGGCTGGGGGGACGCCGGAATGCTGCACCATGCCCTAGAATGACTACACTGATCGTCTCAAAGGGAGAATGCCAGGCCGAGCTTTTGTAAAATAGGTTATCAAAATTCAGGGCACCTGAGGTCAGAGTCAGGAACTAAGACATGGAGCCTAATGAAGATGGGAGAACCAAGGGCAGATGAAATTGGGAAGATGGAATTCTACATGATTCCTGGGGATTAAACTATTAAACTTTTTCTTCTTTAAACCAGCTTCTGGTATGTGCTTTTTGGATGTGACTCTTTTAAATGGGCTAGGGTAATACAGACATTTATGAGTTTAGGAGAAAAGGCAGATGGGATGGTTACAGTTTTCCCCACTCCACATAATCCCCCTGTGTGAGTCTGAGGCACATCCCCCCTGTCCGGCTCTGAAACTGGAACCCTCCCAGCCTCTCTGTCATCCCTAGCCTGTGGGATTCTCCATACCCTGTTGATGTCTGTCCCTTTTCTTCTTTGTTTAGCCAGCCAAGGTTGGGATTTCTCAAAAGTGTTTTCTACTGGGAACCTAAGGGTAAGAGAAACCGGATAAAAAAGCATCCAAGTGGGTGGATTTACAGAGCACATGCACTTAGCTTTAGTGTTTGGTGGCAGGTCGACTTGTCTCTTCCTTCCCTAAAACCCACTGGGGACAGAGGTGCCCAGATTTCTACAAAGGGAAGACAAATGAGCCCTCCTCCCGGGTCTGTTCAGGGCTCTATTCCCTCCCCTACCTGCTTCTCTGGCTTCTGGATGGGAACAGGTCATCCCGGGGTCTATTCCCTCTGCTTCCAGCCTGCCTGTGCTTCTCTGCCGCCCCTGTGTGTCTGCCTTGCTCCCTGGCTCTCTGGGTTCCTATTAGCTGCTGTTGTGTCAGCTCCACCTCAGTGCAACCTTATGTACAACAGAACAGAACATTGCCCAGTCCTGTGCTGTCTTCATGATCTTTGGTATGTCTGAGTCCGTTGTTGTGCCTACTGTGTCAATCAATCTCATTGAAGGTTTCCCATGTTTTTGTTGGCCCTTTACTTTACCAAATACGATATTCTTTTTCTAGCAATTGGTCTTTCCTAATAAAGTCAGTGAGTTGGAATCTCACCATCCTCGCTTCTAAGGAACATCCTGGTTGTATTTCTGGTTGGCTCTCTGGGTAAAGAGGCTTCTTTCCTATTAGGCCCTAGTTTTCCAGCCCTGGTCCTGGCCAGGCTTTCAGGTAGCCATCTACTAACTTTATAGCCTCCCAGGCCCTGTCAGTGGTCTTAGTACCTGGAAATTTGGCTCAGTCCACTTCCATCTGCCCTTTTCCACTGGCCTGTAACATAGTCACTGGCTGGTTCATAGCTGGTTCTGCATTTGGACTTGTCTTCAGTTTCCCTAGGTCAGCATCCATGGCTAGTCTCCTAGGGGCTTAACTTTCAGGGACCAGATCTCGTTTCTGAAACCTATGTGCATTCATTCAGCTTCTTCCCGCAGCCAGACGGAGGCCCGTCTCTTCCTGCTTGTAGCTCCTCCTGGACTGCCTACAAGAGGAAGATGTTACGGCTAATTCTCTCTCTCTCTCATCTACCTATTGTAATAGTTACTGAGTCCATTACATACATTATCTTATTTGATCCCTACAAAATTCATATTTATACATATTGTTATCCCATTTTATATATTTGAACAGCAATGCACAGAGAGGTTATATAACTTGCCCCAGACCACACAGCTTTAGAATAGATTCAACCCTAGGCAATCAGACTCTGACGCCTGTGCTCTTAGCTACAATACATGAAACAAAACAATTAGAAAGAAGCAGAGGGTTTAGAATAAAGACAATGAAGGCAGGGATGTGAAGAGAAGCCAGGAATGAGGTTAATATAACAACATGCAGCAGACAGTCCCGAATGTGTGCTATGGATGGGCCACAAATTCGACTGTAAGCTTCTAGCAGCCAATGCAAAACAGGTTGGCACCTCCCCTAGCTTTGGGCTCACTTGCTGAGCAGAGCTGATTGACAGCTCGTGGTGTCTGTGTGATCCAGAATGGATTACCAGCAGCACCCGCCTTCCTCAATTCTTCCCAGTGGCTCATCATGCAGGTTTTCCCCCAAATTCAGGAGTCCAGCTCTCTGAGAACCTATTGCTGCAGTTTGGCAAAATTACTTTGTACTTGTAGTAAAAATGATATATAGTTCCCAGTAAGAAAAGGGATGAGTCTTTTTCTCTTAGAATAATGATTTGGTATTGGCATTCGATTATAAACTCTGAAAAACTGCAACTTTAAAACTTAATTTCCCCCATCCCTTTTATATGCCTGACAGTGCCTAGAATGGTGTCATGCTCACAGCAGGTGGTAAATAGATATCAATTACATTGAACAAATATGAATATTATTGAATGCTGACAAATGCCGCCGTAGCACCTGTGTGCTCTGGGGGAAGGATTCATTTCTGGGAAGGACTTCCAAGTATTAAGTGGTTCTGGCACTGCTGAAGGAGTCCTTGGTTGGTACAAAGAGTTAATGTGCTCGGCTGCTAACCTAAAGGTTGAAGGTTCAAGTCCACCGAGAGGTGACTCAGTAGAAAGGCCTGGTGATCTACATCTGAAAAATCAGCCATTGAAGACTCTATGGAGCCCAGTTGTGCACTGACTTGCACAGGGCCACCATGAGTTGGGGTTGGCTTGACAACTAGTTTGAAGCTGCTGAAAGGCCGTGTAGTGCAGAGGAAAGAGCTGGCGACCTGGAGTCAGACAGTGGTGACTCTACCACTTAGTAACTGTGTGACCTGAAGCAAATCCCTTAAACTCTCTATAAAAATGGAGCGATCCTATCATATGAGATTAAGAGGCCTAAGAGGGATGATGTTCCAACCAAAAAACCAAACCCCTTGCCACTGAGTCAATTCCAACCCATAGCAACCCTATCGAACAGGGTAGAACTGCCCCAAAGAGTTTCCAAGGAGCGGCTGGTAGATTCGAACGACCAACCTTTAGGTTTGGAGCCAAGCACTTAGCTACTGTGCCACCAGGGCTCCGATGATGTTCCAGTGCCTGCAATATGGTAGGTGATTACAAAATTTCATTCAATCATTCACTCAGAACATACTTACTGGGCATCCACTGTGGATGAGGCACTGTGCTCTGTCCTGGGAATACTGTGGTGAACGGGATGGATGAGGCATCTGGTAGCTTCCCTCCTCCCCCTTCTCTTCCTTCCCTGAGGATGTAGCTTCTGCAGCAAATATTTAATAACAGAGGTGCGTCAAGTCCAAGGTGCTGAGGGGAAAGATGGGGAGCTGCAAGAAGATGGGGTAAACCCCACACAGAGAAATGGCCTCCCCATCCATGTTTCCCTGCGTTCCAACCAATTCCTCTAGGGAAGACAGGGCCCGGCTCAGGCTGAGAGGCTCATCCAGCTGCCCCACCCACACTGTGTTGGCACACTAGGGGCTCACCAGGGCCACATTATTGCTTTTGCTGAGGAGTGAGACTCCTTTTTCACAGTGCTGGAACAGAGAGCTCCAGCGCTCTGTGTTTGCATTTAAAAGAGAAGCAGAGGACAGTCTAAGGTTAGCAGAACAGCCTGGCACTCTGGCAGACCCGCCCGTGTCACTGAGAACAGTGTACTCATTATGTGCAGGCCTCAGCTCTACACACTTCTCCTGGCTCCTCAGGATGCCATGTTTGCAGTGTCCTCGCCCTGAGGACCAGCATTTGCATCTCTCTGCAATCTCTGGGGATGAAGTGTGTGGGCATGGGGTGGGGTGCGGGCACACAGGACACTGAAAATCTTTACAGGAATTGTCTCTTTGGATCCGCGATCATTCTACAACTCCAGCATACACCACAGTAGTAACATGCTTTTGTTTACATGTACTTGTTTTACCATACTTACGTGTGTGTGCTGGTCATCCCTATCAGACTGGGGTCTAGCACAAACAGTTAACGTGCTCAGCTGCTAACCGCAAGGTTGACGGTTCAAGTCCACCCAGAGGTGCCACTGAAAACTCTTTGGAGCACAGTTCTACTCTGACATACATGGGGTCATGGTGAGTTGGAGTTCACTCAGGGGAAACTGTTTTTTTTCCTTGAGAGCAAGTCTTTGTCTCCCATCAGTCAGACAGGCAACACCCTGAAGGCAAGGGCTATCGTCTCCATCAGATTGGAGGCTCCCTGAGGGCAGGGCTGTCCCTCTGCCTTGAACAGGCTCTATCTTCTAGTGCTGGGCGTGATGCCCATTACTATGAAGGGAGCCAACAGCAGTTTACTTGTACACTCAGCTGAGCTGTCAGATGGACAGCTTTTGGAGTTATTCTCATTTACTCCTCTTACCAGCCACACAGTAGAGAGCCCTACACACTTCGGAATACCAGAAAGAAAACTAGAAAAATGGCAGTACAGAAGGGGAGAGGGAGCAGCGCTGTCCTCGGGTAAGAAGGAGCTCAAGGATTAGAGGTCTCGCAACCAATTTCTCACCAAAAGCCTCCTCGCAGACTTACTAAACGCCTCCTGCCTCTAGGCTTCAAGTAGCCCAGCTACTTCTATTCCCCAGGTCAGAGTCCCCCTTTTTCTTTCTCCCCTGTGCTAGATTTAAAAGCATACACTACTAGCTAGCGTCTTTCCTTTAATTTAACCTTCATTCCTCAACTGAAAACGAAACAACAGCAAAAGCCCATGCCAATGCATGGCTGAGATATTCCTTTTTTAGAACCCTTATGCTTTTCATTACGCTAAAAGGTTTATGGAAGGCCCTGGGTGGCACTAACCGTTAAGTACTCGACTGCTAGCCACAAGGTTGGTGGTTCGAACCCACCCAGAGGCACCTCAGAAGACAGGCCTGGTGATCTGCTTCTGAAAGGTCACACACAAACCTTGGAAACCCTATAGAGCAGTTGTCCTCTGCACACATGGGGTCGCCATGAGTTGGAATCATGATAACTAACAACAAAAGGTTGATAGGAGGCCCTGGGTGGTGCAAATGGTTAACATGCTCTGACACTGACTGAAAGATTGGAGGTTCGAGTCCACCCAGAGGTGCCTTGGAAAATAGCCCTGGCGATCTACTTCTGAAAAATGAGCGATTGAAAACCCTGTGAAGCACAGTTCTACTCCCACACACATGGGGTCGTCATGAGTCAGAATCAATTCCATGGCAACTGGTTTTTGAAAGGTTGATGAAGGTAAGGATTTATGTCTGTCTCATTTAATATTTTATCCTTTGTCACTTACCATGATGCTAGGTCATGGTAAATGCTTCGTAAACGTTTGTTGTACAAATGAATAAATGTACTTTTCAGGAAGGACTGGGGGTGTAGGGGGCTCCTCATTCTTCTGCGACCTCACTTGACCCCTGGAAAAGGGCCTAAATATCCAGCGTCTGTACTGCCAGCCTCCAGGTGGGGGGAGACTGCATTCTGGGGTCTTGGGGATAGGAGGCAGTGTCTATCTATCGGTACCAGCCAGAGCAGTGCACCAGCGTGTGTGTGTGTGTGTGTGTGTGTGTGTGTGTGTGTGTGTGTGTGTGTGTGTGTGTGTGTGTGTGTGTGTGTGTGTGTGTGATAATGCACTTCTGGACATTACTAAGCTCTGGCTCCACAGAGAATTCTAGAAGTCCCTCAAAACTTAGTCCATCTTCTCCCGCGCACCCTACTTCTAAATATGCCTGTGGACTGTTATTGTGCACCAATGCTGCAGAAACAACTGGGTTTATTTGAGGTTTTTTTTTAATTCAGTAAACTTTATTTATATATAACAACAGTACAAATTGTGTCCTTGGCTTGCAAAATAGGAGTGTTTCGTATTTACAGTAGGTACACGATAATATATTAGAATAACAAAAAAACCCCATTTTATTGGAACATTTTAAATACTTAATTTTCTTACAGTTTTTATTCCACAACACCTGTAAAAACAACAAAACCAGGCAACCATCATTGTATTTTCTTAAAAATATATATACTACAGATTCCAGTGTGTCAAGGAGAGTGGGCTTGAGGTGGAGGAGTTGTGAGGAGAGGCAGTGGGCTCAGTCCCTCATCTCAGGGGTCTGAGGAGCTTGTCCCTTCTTCCTGCCTGCCACACGCAGGAACAGCTCCTCTGGGTGGTAGGTGCAATATTCCTGGATGTGCTCCATCCTTAATGCCCATGTGGAGGGCAGGTAAAGCACACGTCAGGACCTTGACTGACACCCAGAAGATGCTTCCCGTCTTCTTTGAGGGAAGAACAGGCGGGAAGTGACTGCACTGTGGCAGAAGGGGAGAGTGTGGTCTTAAGGTAGAACTTCTCTATGGTGAAGAGCATGGGACGAGGTGGCACGGAAGGCTGGCTCTCCAGTTTACTTATTGTCTAACAAGCAGTGGTCTTAGTCATCTCTCAGGACCTTCCTTAGTACTGGTTTGAAAACACCAAGAATGAACTTGAACCTTCCTTTGTAGGAGCACGGAGCCCCAGATATGAAGATGGCACCCTTTGGAGAAGCTAGGAGAAAGGAGGAGGAGGCAGGGTGGAGAGACTGGAGTTATGATGATACCCTTTCCTCAGAGCCTGTTCCTCTGGCATCAGAAGGTCCTGAACCTCACCTCCCAAGTCCCCTGACGGGACTCGCTTCCACAGCTCTGTGTCTATTAGGCCATTGTGCATTTTTTCACCCACAGATACCCCTCAGTCTCTGTTCTGTCCTCTCCATGGCCAGGCCCCAGTAGCCTCAGGCACAACACAGTGTGGCTGGAATAAAAAAAAAGCAAAACAAAACAAAAAAAAGACCTCCCCCAGAGCAAATGCCAGCTCAGTATCTACCTGCAGTGGGAGAGTGGGGACAGGTGTGGCACTGGAATGCACCTGGACATTTATCCACCAGAGGTTTTCAATCATCCCCCGTGTGTTCCATCCAGACTGTTTTCAGCCTCGCACATAGGCATCCATTGCATCTGTTTTGTGCTCAGCAGGGCCAGGGGCCTCGACTGCTATTTCTCCTTCTCATTTGGTGGAACCGCAAAAAGGCCGGGGGAAGAGCTGCCGGAAGAGATGGCGGCAGTGGAGGGGAGAGTGGCTCTCATTCCTGGATGAGCATCCCAAGTCAGGTAAGGCAGCTGGGTTGGGTGGCTTCTTTCCTCTCCAACTCCCTTTTCTGCAAACCCATGCCCTCTGCTGGTGGGGGAGAAAACTGCACCTGGATGTCAGTAGCAGGAACCAGCAGCCTGAAGAAAGCGAATTTGCTGGAGGAAGGACCTGTCTGTCTTGCTCATGGCGGTTTCCCAGCACCTAGAACAGTGCCTGGAAGTAGCTGCTGCTTGAGGTTTCCTGAGAGAATGGATGCAGGAAAGTTTCCTCTCTCTCCAGGGAGTTTACCAGCTGGTCCATGCTTTTAATGACGTAACTCTGTAAGGCGGCAGGATCTCTGCCAGAGGTGGGTCGGAATGGTGCTGAGTGGTGTGCTGCAGGGAGGTGGGATGGCCAACAGAGGCACCTGAGCCCAGGCGGAGGGCAGGAGGCAGCAGAGGGAGGGACTTGCTCTCCATCTTTTCCCTTGGCCAGGTTAGTCATCTTAGTATCTGTCTTGCCAGGCAAGGATCTCTGGAATCCTTTTCCAGAGAACTGTCTCATGCCAATCAATGAAACAAAGCAATGCTGGACTTTAAAGAGGGACTTCCCTCCCTGCCGTCTCCCAAGATAGATGAAGGTGGATGGCTTCATGTGGGGAGGGACTGTGGTTTTAATATGTCTTCCTGACACAAGGTCAACACATCCTCACAGTGGATAATAATGAGGAGGGGGCCAACCAACTCCACTCCGTCTCCTTCCTAGTTCTTGGGGTCTGGGTTCTTGGCGACCCAAAGTCAAGAGTTGGTGGAGGATTGATAGGTGGGAAATTAGAGAGGGGCAAGGCTCTACAACCTTCCACCCTCATGGCCTGGACTGAATCCAGCTGAGTTTTCCTTTTTCTTGACTCCCTTTTCAGGTATGCCCCTGTGCCGTGCCCTTTGTGAGCCCAAGTTCTCCAACTCTCTCATGGAGTTTGGAGAAAGGTGGTCAAGCCACTCACCACTCTCCAATTGGCCAGCCCTCCATCATTCTCCACACTCTCCAAAAACCTTCCAGGAAGCGTTCCTAGGGGCAGTGAATGGGCACCAAAAGTAGCTGCTGGGAGGTGAGGGTCAGTTATGATGCTGTTGAGACATCTGACTTCCTTTTACTTCTTGGTGGTGTAAAATCCAAAACCTTAGGTGCCAGTCTTAGCAGAGGTGTGATCAGCAAACCTTCCTTAAAACAGATCTCAGAAGTAAAATGAGGGTGTGCTGGGGTTTTTGTGGGTAGCACAAAGTCTCCTTCTCAAATTCCTTTCAGCATTTCTCCTCTCCTTTCAACTCCATCAGTCATAGGCTCTGAGCTGATAAGCTTCGGGTGCTATGGAGAGTGAACACTTTGGCTTGGTGAGGAAGGCCAGTCCTTAGTATTTCTTTCAGGCTATTAGTAGGGCCCCGAGAAACTCTAACAGAAGTGCATTATCAGAAGAAAGTGGCCTTGGCATGGCTGGTTGTGAAGTATAATGAAAACAGCAAGTTTCCTGAGTATTTTGCTGAATGCTTTTCTCTTTCCATTTGTCAGCTGCATTCCGGCAAGAAACTGTAGCTGAGGAGACTGGGAGACATCTGCTGTGTGGTTAGCACAGCAGTCCGAAGCCACACGCCAGGGATGGAAGCCAGCCTGCAAAGCTCCCCCTCCCCCAGCCCTGGCCTGGGAATCAGATGTGGTCAACAGAGCCTTTGGAAATTGAAATTGCTTGGCGGTAAGGCTGAGACCCAGAGTTAATTACAGAGGAAGTAAGCCTGGTCTGGTCTCTGTTGGGTAGCTGGTGCCATTTCCCAGCATTGCAGCCTGGATTCCTGGCCTCTTAAAAGGTAGAAAGGGGGAAGGGGAGGTTGTTCCTCTTCCTCCCTGTCACCCTGCCGTTCCCTCTTGCCTTGCTCCTGTCCTTACCCCCTTGCTCCAATGCTGCTAGCAGAGAAGCTGGAGCTGGCTGCTTGGATCCATGCCCATGGGGAAGCCTGGACGCTCTGGTGGCTGCCCCGGTCACCAAGGTCCTGTTGCCAACAGAGCTGCCTTTCTTCTGGGTGACCCTCATTAACTTCTATGGGGCCTCTGGACAGAGCCATGGAGCTTTGGTTTCTGTATGGGAACTACACTCAGGAGAGTTGGTCGTCCACAGTTTTAGGTGGCAACAGGTGAGAGAGACAAGGAGAGGAGCCCAGAGATAAGCCACCCACTTGTCCTTGTCCTTCAGACCCACAAGTCCACGAGAGGCAGAAGGAGACAGTAACGTGAGGATGCTAAGTCATTTCTACTGGTCTCCCTCGAGACAAGGGCTGTATGCCCAGACAATCAGGAGCATCCACGTATAAGCAAAGGGTGGTCTCCCCTCTCCAGGCATGAGAGAATGAAAGAGAAAGAAAGTGTAATAAATACTGTAGCTTCTTTCACCTACTCTCTTCAAGTATTGCTTGCTGTAAACAGTGTTCGATTTTTGTTTTCTTTTTAACTGCAAGAAACCACTGGATGATTACAGAGGAATCCAATGCCAAACACCCATTTCCCCAAATCAGCTCCCAGATGGAATCTTCCAGAGACCTGGTCCACACACCTCCAGGCCCTCTCCTCACGGTGGCCAGTCACGGCCGGGCCTGGTGTGAGCAGAGCCGCTCCGTGTCCTCAGGGAGGCCTGGTGTCCGGTCTGGGAGAGGCCCACCTCTCCCCCACTTCTGAAAGTAATTTCAGGGAAACCAAAAGGAAAAATACCAAAGATAAGGTCCTCATTTGTTGAGGCTTGGGATTAAATAAAACAAAACAAACACAAAATGGTAGCGAAAAGCATTGGTACTCTACAGATACACATCTCCTGAAGAGATGAGGACGTACAGCGGTGTGGTGAGTAAAGCTCAAGCTCCAGTCGGCCAGCTGGCCTTGCAGTTGGCACGAAGGTCTGTGGTGCCCATGCTTTTTGGCCGCTGGGATGATTCCAGGGTTTACTGGCCTCTCTTTTTACGGAGTGTTTGGTGTGCACTTGTGCTCGTTCTTCTTCTCTTCCTCCTCATTGTTTTTTAGTTTCAAGAGAAAGAAAGCCATCATTTCCCCTCACATTTCTCTCGGCGTCTCTTTGTAGACTGTTTCTGGCGTTTGGAAACAGGAGTTGTATGAGGAAGGAGGAATGGGGGAAAGGAAGGAAGGGAGCAGAAATCAGAATTAAACAAAAATTGGACGGGATCAACATGGCGGCTTTTTGTTTTATTTCTGTTTTTTTTCCTTTTTCTTAAAAAAAATTAAATAAAGTTTTCATTATTTCCCCAATATACATCAAACGAGTTTTCATGCAAAGCAGCAGTCACAGAGGCACAGCGTCCCCGCTGGCACCTCTCGGCTTGAAGGACGGCCTTCTCCGCGCCCCGTCTCTCATCCTCACTGTGGATGCGTGATGCCGGCTCTCTCTCTTTGCAGGAACTGGCTATGATGAAACTTGGCTGGCGTGGGGAGGGCCATCCCCTCTCCCCAGGATGGTCTCAGGGGACAGCAAGCTCTGGAGCCTGAGCCCCTTCACTTGTCCTTCCGAGATTCCCGGTGTGACAGCTGTGACGGGTCCCTCTTCCCAGGAACATGAGGCTCCTCCTCTCAGCTCTCAATGGACATGGCGCTGATAAGCTGCTCCACCTTGTAGGCCAGCCGCTGCCGCCGGGCCTGCTCGTCCTGCTCCAGGGCCCCAATGAGCTGGGAACAAGAACACAGGCAGGGGGACTTCAGTATCACAGCTGCCACTTCGGGGAATTCCTCTATCAACCTCTCTGTTCTGCCCTAATGAACATAATTTAAATAACTACAGATCATTTAAATGCCTAACTGAATATATACATGTGTGTTGCTAATTGCTGTCAAGTCAGTTCTGACTCATGGTGACCCCATGTGTGCAGAGTAGAACTGCTCCATAGGATTTTCAAGGCTGTGACTTGACCTTTTGGAAACAAATTGCCAGGCCTATCTTCCGAGATGCCTCTAGGTGGGTTTGAACCACCAACGTTTTGGTTAGTCAAAACCCACCGCTGTCGAGTCCATTCTGACACATAGAGACCTCATAGGGTTTCCAAGGCTGTAAATCTCTACAGAAACAGACTGTCACATCTTTCTCCCGTGTAGCTGCTGGTGGTTTCAAACCACTGACCTTTCGGTTAGCAGTCAATTGTTTTAACCACTGCATCACCCAGGGACTCCGTGTGTGTGTATTAAAAAAAAAAAAGAGACCAAACCAATTGTTGTCGAGTTGATTCCAACTCATATTGACCCCATGTGTGCAAAGTAAAACTGCTGCTTAGGGTCTTCACACCTGTGACCTTTCAGAAGCAGATTCCTAGACCTTTCTTCCAAGGTGCCTCTGAGTGGGTTTGAACCGCCAACCTTTTGGCTAGTAGTCATATGTATATGTATATATGTGTGTGTGTGTTTATAAATATACACATATAATGTGTTTAGAACAACAACATCTGCCATAGCACCTAGGAAGTGCCATGTAAGTGCTAGCTATTCCTACCACCCTGGTTTCAGAAGTAATAGTATGGACTTTGGGAGGCTGTCCTATTCAACCTCTATTCATGGTAAGGTCCACCTCTCCATCTGCAATGTAACTGACAGGATCTGCCCAGGTGTAAAGAATAGTTTGATTCATTGTTTAAGAAATAATGAACTGGAAAACAATGAAATTATTAAACGTGTTATTTATTATGATAACAGACAATGAGGGAAAGACAATGAAATGCATCAGAAAGTGTTCAATGAACCAGGCAGGATAGGCTTTCTTACAAAGGAATGATAATGCTTTCGGAGTTCACTGGTTGTTGACTCCATGAATGTGTTTTCTAAATGACCCTCCATTGTTGTTGCTGAAGGGCTGAGTCAGTGTTCCTGTTTAATTGCTGCACTTTCCATGTGCTGGTCCCTGTCCCTCCCAGGGCTCTGCCTTACCTCTTCACTATACTTGCTGACATAGGAATAGATCTCATTGAGGGCACTCAGCATGTTGAACTCCACGGCGTGTAGGCGGGACTGCTCAGCGAGGTAGGCGTTCATGTCCTGGTCACTGATGGCGGGGAGCTTGGCGATGTCTGCGTAGTATCTGCCGTAGATAGGACAGGCTCTTGATGGGGGACTCAGCAAACATTTGCCTGCCGACACCTACACTGGCTCCAGGCCCCCTGAGAACATCAGATGTCCCCAGTTGCTCCTGCCTCCCTGTTTCTCTTCTGATGCTGGACATGTTAATGGAATGATACACACGAAATTCTTGTCATAGTACTGGGAGCTTACCATATGCTCAATAAATGATACTTAATCATCTGCGTTCCAAGGGCAGAAGCCCACCCCTCCTCCTGCAGCAGGCAGTTTGGAGATGTGAGATGGAAGGAGAAGGGGTCCTGAGGGTACTGCAGACACTGTTTGGAGCCCTGGGTCAGCACAGCCCACGGGCTGGGGATGGAGCAGGGAGACAGGGACACTGGCCTGTTCTGAGGGACTACTGACCTCTCCACCCAGCTCTTGTAGCTGGGGATGTCCTTGGCATAAAGCAGCTTGTTGGAGGGCGAGTCCTTGCCTAGCCGGTGCTCTGACGTGGAACAGGAGTCCATGAAGGTCTGGGCCACCACCGAGAGGCAGGCGTCCGTGATGCTGCCCTTGTGGATGTCAAACACAAACTGGGGGTTCTTGATCACGTTCACCCAGAACCGCAAAGGGAGGCTGTGGGAAAGCAGAGCAGACCCTGAGGGCGTGTCCCACTAGTACTCCCCTTCTCACTCTGAATGCAAAACCCCTCCCCTGTCAGAAGGGTGAGGAATAGAATCTTGGGAAATTGGTCCAGCCGGGGGCTGCTAATTAGCCTACCCTGTCACAGACCCTGGGGGAGAAGGAGGGCCCCACTGTATCCTAACGGGGCACTGGCCTTGCTCTCCAACCATGGAGGGGTAGGTGGGTAGATTCTGTTCCCTCCTGGTGGTCTTTTCTTAAGAGCTCCATGCCCCAGGGAAGCCCAAGTACAGAGGACGGCATGATTTTCTCAGAGGCGCAGACAAAGCCACCAGCTCCCGGAGCCTCCCCACAGTGCCTGCGGGCAGCTGTTATCCGGAAGGCTGCTGCTGGTAGCCCCGCACCACTCAGAGCGGGCACAAAGTGCCCCATCTGCGCTCCAGCCTGGCGTGGCTGCGGGTCCCTTCCCAGGGCCAGCCAACCTTGCTCCCCTGGGGGAAGGCTTTTCATGACTCGCCCCAGGGCAGGCCTGTATCTGGGCAGGGGCAGAGGGAGAAGAGGAGGCCATTGTTGGTGTCCTGGGAATGACTCACTGTAGCTCAGAGTTTTTCCCACCCCAAGAGGAACTGATCGGTAGTTAGGAGACTTCCTTCTGTAGCTCGGAAATTTCTAATCAGAGGAGAATGAGTTTTCCCTGCTCCTTGGGCCAGAAGGAGGATAAGCCTATTTACTCGCCTTCCAAACCAGAACAGCTGCTGTTTTCACTTCCTTTTCCAACCTTGCTTCTCCTCCAGCTGCCTTTGAGGCCTTAACTCTTTCGGCTCCTCTGTGGACTGAGCCCTGGCCCCTGGCTTGTCCTCTTTAGAGGGCCTCTCTCCTACTTCGTTACCTGCTCAGGATTCTCATGGAATCCAAACCTCCCCAAGTGTCTCCGCAGCCCCACATCTTGGGGAAGATCCACTGTGATTTCTGCTATCTTCTGCCCCCACTGCAAGGGGATCACTTATTTCTGGTAACCTGGTGGAGAGGCTGACCCAACTCATCAGCTCGTCTCGCCTGCCCTCCCTTCCGCTGGCAGCTTTGGGGAACATCATAACCTTTCCTTGGAATTTGCTATTTGAAGTCCGGTTAAGGGGACCCCACCAGACCACAGGTCTAGGACAGTGCTTTTCTATGACTTGGGTCTGGCCAGCACAGAGATGGGGAGAACCCAGAACTTCCTCGTGCCTTCCCTGAAATTACCCACTCCTGGTGCTGGGCTGGGGATCTCCAAAAGCAAGGAAACAGCCATGACTCCTGCCTCTGGGAACAGCAGATGAAAGGCCTGCCGGGCCCACCCTGGGGCTCCTCAGTGCATGACCACACATTCGCCTCCACTGTGATCAAAGCTGCAGAGTTAGGAGGCTCAGCAACCGCAATACCTCAGAGAAGGAAAGGATCTATGGGGTTGGGGTTTGGTTTTCCCACTGTGTTTTGCTGGTTGCTAGGACTCTGGATTCCCAAATAACAGCCTGGGCCCATCTGGTCGGCTCTGTTTTCTGAGGAGACGGCTGACTCCAGATAGCTGTGTGGGCTGCCTGCCCAGCCCCAAAGCCTCCCCCCTCAGTGCTCTCTCCTGCAGGAAGGTCTGGCTCTGGCTGGCCTGGGCCGGGCCCTGTCAGGCCTGAAAGCTGGCCCTGAGCTTGGTCTGCAGTCCAGGCTCAAAGCTCCGGAGGGAGGAAAAGTCTCCGGCCCCTGAGGGAGGTCCTTCTACCCTGCGGGGCCTGGCTGTGGAGGGACTTCAGGGAAGTGGTGCCTGCAAGGGCCACCCACCTGCTGCTTCCTGAATGGCACCAGGGTGCTAACTGGGCTGGAAGGGATCAACCTTGCAATGAAATACCCACAGTCATGGGCCCAAGTCTGCAGTAGGTGCGAGTTCTGTAACCAGCCCTTCCCCAGAGCTGGGCAGCTTCACCAGGGGTCTAACTCGGGGCTTCAGGGCTCAGGAAGTGCCTTAGATTCTTAGGCTCTGCCCCACTCCATATGCCCGACAATGCCTGGCTTTGAAGCACTCCTGCTAGGTCTCCAGTGTGGCTTTGTGTGCGTTCCCAGACTCCCTTTTCCTGAGAACCAGAGGTCTCAGAGTCAGGGGAGGAGGTGCCTGCTGGTAAAGGGTCCCAGCCTGAAAGGGGAGAGCTCAGACATGAGTCCTGGTGCCTGGCCTCGGGCCAGGCAGACCCCGTGGCGGAGGACACGCCAGCTCTGCACAGAATATGTGTGCTATTTGTTCTTGGAGCTTCAGTTTCCCCAGCCACAGCTGAGGGCTGGCTGCCCTCCTTCCTCCTACCTCCAGGTCCCTGTGGGTCCCCACCTCCCACAGCTGGGGCCTTTCCAGCCAGCACCTCCTGATGGGCTCCCTCAGAGGTTACCAGTTGCTTTTCCAGGTATGCCGCACATCTGTGTCGTGGATGCTGTGTCGGTCTGCCTGCTCATCCAGGAAGTCAAACATGTACTTGATGGCCAGGGGGAGGGCACTGCCCCGGTGCACCGTGCTGAACAAGGTCTCGAACAAGTCATCCACGAACTTCTGCAGGGTGCCCTGGGGGCGGGGTGGGGAGAGCGTGAGAAGAGGGTGAGGGAGGGTGCAGACAGGCATGCCAGATGGTGCCTTGGGCCCATATTGCCTCGGAAATGTGTCTACAACATGAGACTGCACAGACTGGCGGTGGGGGGCGGGGGGCGGGGGTGAGGGGGCGCTGAATGGGCAGATTCCTAGGCAGCTCCTCTCCTCCAACCTGCAGCCCCATGCTGGGTTTATATCTGTATCCACACCAAGCGAGCGGGAGTAGGCTCAGGACAGTTGAGGCAGTGAGGGCTGGGCCCAGCTTCCCCACAGGTGAGTGGAGGGCACAGGCTGGGGGCCAGTCGGAAGGGGTGTCTGAAGAAGAAGCTGGCTGACAGTGGGCACCTGGCAGGAGCATGACAGGATGGGGAGGGTCTGATAGGGAGGTGTGAAGAGCCTTAAGGTCTTACTAGCCTGTCACAAGTGGCATCTATGTGTGGGTTGCAGATGAAGGGTCTAGATTCAAGTCTACCCAGGCACAGCCCTGAACCACAGAGCCTTGGAGAGTCTGTGGGGTAGGGATTAGACTGGGCCTGGGTCCCATAGTTGCAGGCTCCAGGTACAGCTCTGAAGCTTTCCTGGTGTCTCTTTGTGGCTCTCTTACTGGTACAGTGAGCACATCAGGCAAAACAAAAATGGAGACGCATGGTATGACACAGTATGTCTGTGCCACTTCTGGGAGCAAGTCTGAGGGCTGTCATTTGGGTGCCACTGCATTAGAATTTCAGCAGCATTTCTGCGGGGTCAGTGGGAGAGAGTATCTGAAATCTAGCCTGGCCTGGAAAAGCCGGTCCAGGTGACTGCCATGCGTATAGGCACGTTTTGCTTTCTACTAGGGAAGCTGGAAGACAGCTTTAGACCACAACTTCCACAACTGCTGTGCGTCACTTCCATCAGCATTTGGGGAGTGTGATGAGATGTGGTGGGATCAGGAACGGGGAGGTTCAGAGCCTTCCTGGGTTACTGGCAGGACCACGTCTTGGTGCTTTCCCTCCCACTGTGGCCAGAAAGCGGGTGGAAGAGACAGTGATGGCAGAGGCTGGCAGATCCGCCCAGTTAACCAGGGCAGGAAAAGCCTGCTCTGTCTTCCTTCCTATGGGGCGAGGGGCCAGCAGTGAGAGGGTGGCTCCTTGAAGAATAACGGCAGTTGTGGGGAATGGAGGGACAGGAACTGTATCACTGCTAGTTTGGTCAGAGGGTTGAGAACAGCAGTAGCCTGACCCCCTGGAAACCCTGCCCAGGGACCTGGGCTTTAGCTCACTGAATGGGTCCCCTAGAAGGGCAGACACCATGACGTCCTTACTATGTGGCGGAGGGGCAGGAGGCAGCCCTCTGCGGAGCCCTCCCTGGCCTGGGCAGACAGGAGTTACCTTGGTGGCCAGTAGCCGGGTCAGGTAGATCTCGGACACCATCTTGCTCCCCCGGTCCCCCTCCTTCTGGTCCCCATGGTCATGGTTCTTCACCAGGTGCCACACCTTGACCCCACTCTCCAGGTCTGGGGTGATCATGGGGGCCCGAGACCGCAGGCTGTCGGGACTGCCCGTGTACCTGAAGGAGGAATCTGGGGGGACAGGGGTGTGGGGCTGTGAGTAGCTCATTCACCATCCTTGCCTGTAGAATGCTTTTTGAATCTTTGCCTGCCTGCTGCCCTCACTCAGAATAAACTATTTTCAATTGGAAGAGGACTGTTGGGATCTCATATGTGGTAGGTTATTTTAGGGATCCTTGATTGGCATGAGGACAGAGGAGATTGAAGCCTTTGTAAAAAGAGGATTTAGAAATTCTGTGAGCAGGAAAGATCCTTGGGGGTTAGGGAGCCCTCTTCCTCTATGCTCCCAGCAATGAATAATCAACAGGTAAAATGTCAACTGGATTTTTTCACAGGGGCTTTAATAAAAATCTGGATGCTAAGGAGCTTTAAGCTGTGTGATCCCTCTTGGGAATTAAAGGGTCCCTTCCTTCTTGGGGTCTATAATATGGAATTTCCTAAGCCCTTTTTTCAGCTGCTGAGCTCAGTCCAAGGAGCCCTGGTGTTGCAGTGGTTAAAGTGCTTGTCTGTTAATCAAAAGGTTGGAGGTTCAAAACCACCAGCAGTTCAGTGGGAGAAAGATTTACAGCCTTGGAAACCCTACAGGGTGGCTATGAGTTGGAATCGACTCAATGGCAGTGGGTTTGGTTGGTTTGCGGATCAGTCCTGTGGGTATCCTTTACCTGGGCAGGCCAAGGCCTTAGTGTGTACACGCAACCAGAACAAATGGAATAAGAGAGGGTGAAGCACCATAACCTCACTGCCCAAAGGTACTGCAGGCTGTAGCACCCCCTAGGGTGGAGGTACTAGGGTGACCAGATAATTTATCATCCAAACTGGAACACTTGGAGACTACTGAACCAAATGAACTTGATGCCATTGAGTCAATTCTGACTCACAGCAACCCTATAGGACAGAGTAGAACCGCCCCATAGGGTGTATAAGGACTGGCTGGTGGATTCGAACCGCCGACATTCTGCTTAGGAGACAGAGCAGCCTGTATTCTCAGAACTGTGGGCAGCCGTGGTACCACGTGCCCTTTGCTATGCCAGGCCTGGTGAGGGAGTGTGAGTAGCCCAGAACCAGAGAGACACTGGACAGAGAGGCCGTTTATCCCAGTTTGCCTGGGCCAGTCCCAGTTTATACTTATTAATAATACTCCCTTTTTATTCTCAAGGGCCTCCCTGGTTCTACACTATTCGGACTCCTTCACCAGGCCTGGTACAGCAAGGGACACATGGCACCACTACTGCCCACAGTTCTGAGAAGACAAGCTGCTCTGGGGATGATGGAGCCAGGCAAGAAGGGAGACAAGTGAGGAAGGGGCTCGGAACCAAGGCCAGGCAGGGCCAAGGGCTTTCTGCTCTTAGAAGGGATGCTGAGTGGTCCTTGTAGGCCATAGAAGATGCTACTCGGAGCAGCCCAGTCCTCACCGTATCTGCTGATGGATGTCCTGGAGATGCTGGCGGAGGCAGGGATGTTGTACGAGGAGGTCTGTTTGGGGACCAGAGCCACCACCGATCGGTCTGACACCTGAGAAGAGCACAGAAAGCACAGTGCAGGTGAGTGCAGGCATCCGTGGGAGCTTAACCAGTCACGTCCTTGTAGAAAGTTATGGACTAGGTGTGGGGTGGGGAGCCAGGAGTTCGGGAATACCAGAAATCACAATTACTGTTATTTTTTGAGCTTTCATTGGACTAGAGCTGTGCTGTCCGATATGATAGCTAATAGCTCCATGTTGCTATTGAGCACTTGAAATGTGGTTAGTCCAAATTGAGATACACTCTAAAGTGTCTGTATTGAGATGTGCTATGAAGTGTAAATACACACCAGATTTCAGTGACTTAGTATGAACCACAAGATATAAACCACCTCACTGGTAATTTTTATACTGATTACATGCTGAAATAATTATTTGAAAAACATTGGATTAAATAAAATATATTATTAAAGTTAATTTCACCTGTTTATTTTTATGTGTTAAAATCTGCCTAGTAGAAAATTCTAATTACACATGTGTTTGCATTTGTGGCTTGCACTGTATTAGACAGCACAGGGCTAGGCAAGCACTCCTAGCAACCTTGTGCATTCTGTCTGTACAATTATTCCCACTTGACAGATGAAGCAACTAAAGCAGAGAGAGGTTATGTAATGTCTTCAGGGCATGTGCTTACTACATGGTGGAGCCTAGATTTGCAGCCAGGTCTGGCAGGCTCCAGAGCACATGTTCTTTTCATTATATCCTATGTGGGGTTTGTTTCAGTCACGCTGATCTGAAGCCTGTTTTCCCTTTGGCTGTGACCTCTTTCTGGCCTGGGTCCTACGATGCCTGGGCCACTTCGTGGCTTCACCAAAGGGTAGCTGCTCTTGGGGGGCAGAAAGAAAGGTGGTGTCATGCCCCTTCCTCTGGGAGAGTGCTGGATCCACACCCAGTCTGTAGGGAGAGGGCTGAGAAACGAGGAGCCATACTGAAGACATTTGGGGCCATTTTGATTTAAGGTTACTCTCCATCCAATAAAAATGGAGACTCCCCAGAATCGTGGCGATGCAATTAAACCCCTAACGCAGAGGGAATAAAACACTATAACAATGTTATGGGCCATAAAACATTCCTATTAAACCATTTTTTATTTTAACAATTTTTATGAACTTTGTAAGTTTGATTTATAGCTGCACCAGTCATAAAACCATCTTTCTGGGTCTTAAATTGTCAGTCCCTGTCTCCCACCAAAAAAGAATTAAATGTTGGGAAGTCAAACTATAAATGAAAATTAGCGCTAACGAGATTCCCTGATAGCCAGTTTTAGTGGTGGTGGTTAATTTTACCTCCCTGTAAATCTGCCGGAGGGAGCCCGGGGAAGTTTTTTAACATCTCTTTGTTAATTAAGATTATGTAGATTTTCTCCTGCAGGGGCTCCAAGGACCTTTGACTCTTGGGAGGGCAACCAGAGCGCAGTGCCTGAGCTTGGTGAGCACAAAGCTCCAGGGTCGGTGCCCTCCCAGTGCAGTCCTGTGCCTGGGAGGTGCAGGGGCTCCGTGACCTCCCAGCGGGCCAGCGCCTGGATTCCTCAGCCAGCATTTTGCGCCACCAGCACCAGGTCTAGGACTGAAGGGGACCTCTCCACCTCTGCCTGTCAAGGAATCTTCCTGGCAACTGATGGCCCAGAAATGGTCCCTGAAGGCCTGGGAGGGCAGGGCTCACACTTCCAGGGAGACCAGATTATGTTATCATTTATGGCTTGTTGTCACCTAAAGGAAGGTTCACAAGGCCACTCAGATGACCACAGTTAACTCAATTTCAGGTCTCATCACTAAACTCCTCTTGTCCTCGATTTTTCTGTCTCTTAACCAACAGGCCCACTACCTGTCTGTCAGTTTGCCGTACTGGGGTGGCTTGTGTGTGGCTATGATGCTGGAAGCTATGACACCGGCATCTTATATTCCAGCAGGGTCACCCATGGTTTCAGTGGAGTTTCCAGACTAAGACTAGGAAGAAAAGCCTGGTGATCTGCTTCCAAAAAATGAGCTAATGAAAACCCTATGGAGCACAACAGAATATTGTCTGATGTAGTGCTGGAAGATGAGCACAACAATGGACTCAAACATACCAACAACCAGGAAGATGGAGCAGGTCCGGGCAATGTTTCATTCTGTTGTATATGCGGTTGCCATGAGTCAGAGCTGACTCGACACCAACTCACAACAACAGCAAACACACAGCGCAGATCTGTGGTCAGGATGCCTGGCTGGGTGTGAACCCTGGCTCTGCCATTTACTAGCTGTGTGACTTCAGGAAATCACTTACCCTCTCTGTGACCCAGTTTTCTCATTCGTCAGTGGGATAATAAAGGTGTCCACCTCATAGAGCTGTTGTAAGGATTGAAGGGGTTAAGACACGTTGAAGGCTGAGAGCAGCATCTGGCACCCAGTCAGCACTTGGTAAGTGTAGCTATTAGTGTTACTGTTCTCATTATCATTGTCACCCTTCCCCAAAGGGAAGAAAAGTCCCTGCTGTCCTGTCACTCAGGACTAGTGCGTGGAAAGTGCCTTGCGCTCAGTAAAGCTCAGTAAATATTCGAGGGATGAATAAATACATGAATGATAGAGGACATCAGGGAATTGAAAGCATGATGAGCACCATAGAACAGAATATTCCATGCTTTCGTCTGGAAGCCATAGGACAGAGAGCCCAGTAACAAGTGTTATGTGTCGGAGATAGAGAGGAAGAGCTACCTCACGCCTGCTCTTTAGAAACTTATAATTCAGGTGCGTGATGCCATTCTCTTTGCACTTCCTATTCAGCTCTAAGGAGCTCTGGTGGTACAGTGGTTAAAGCGATTGACTGCTAACCGGAAGGTTGATGGTTCAAAACTACCAGCAGCTCCATGGGAGAAAGATGTGGCAGTCTGCTTCATTTGAGATTTACAGCCTTGGAAACCCTCTGGGGTTGGTATGAGTTGGAATCGACTCAGTGGCCATGGGTTTTGTTTGTTTTTTTCCAATTGGTTCACTACAATAGCTCTACATGTGAATAGTGTGTATATGTAATTTAAAAAAAAAAAGTTGCCATTGAACTCATTTTGACTCATGGTGACCCCATGTACGTCAGAGCAGAACTGAGCTCCACAGGGTTTTCAGTGGCTGTGATCTTTCTGAAGTAGATTGCCAGGGCTTTCTTCTGAGTTGCCTCTGGGTGGATTCAAACCGCCAACCATTTGGTTAACAGCCAAGCGCTTAACGTTTTGTGCCACCCACGGACTCCATGTGTGTAATTAACAGGAAGTAACTATAGTTACCTGGTATGGATGTGAACATCCTGTGTACCTCACCAGTTATTTCTAATCCTTCCAGCCACCTTGACAAGTTGGGCTTGTCATATCCATTTTACAGATGAAAAGTCCAAGGTGCGGGGGAGTGGCAAACACATACCGCCAGTGAGCAGTGAACCCAAACCCCCTGCCATCAAGTCGATTCTGACTCACAGCGACCCTACAGGACAGAGTAGACCTGCACCATGAGGTTTCCAAGGCTGCATATCTTTACGGAAGCAGACTGCCACATCTTTCTCCTGTGGAGTGGCTAGTGGGTTCGAACTGCCAGACTTTCGGTTAGCAGAGTGCTTTTAACCACTGTGCCACCAGGGTTCCTTCTGAACAGTGAAGTAGGGGTTTAAATACAGTGTCCAAAGCTTTTTATCCCTTCGTTATACCTGGAACAGGGGTCCAGGTAGCGAGTAGGCATAGATGCAGGTCAGTGGGGGATGCAACTCAGACAGGAGTGTCTCAGGGTACCCGCAGTGGCCCCCTTTCTCTGTGCCCTAGCAGCCTGGTCTTGGCAACTTGGCAGTTGGGAGCCCGGCCTGCCAGCCCCCTTTGTGAGGCACGGACGTAGGCGATATTAATTAGGCAATCCTATAGGATCTTCGCCTGAGGCGCTTCCTCTTGTGGGTTGAATTTCCCTCAGGGTCTCTCATTTCCAGTTTCTATTTTAGCATTTTTCTTGACTCCAATTTGCCCACCTGTGCTTAATCTAATGGAGACCCCAGCAGTAAGCACTTACAGTGGGAGGGGAGGGAGGCGGGGGTGGATGCTGCAGGACCCTTTGTTCTTTCTGCTGGGATTTTCTGCCTTTTTAAAAATATTTTTATTGTGCTTTAGATGAAGGTTTACAGAGCAAATGAGTTTCTCATGAAACAATTAACACACATATTGTTTTGTGATGTTGGTTGCCCACCCCACGACATGTCAACACTCTCCCCTTCTCAACCTTGGGTTCCCTGTCACCATTTGTCCAGCTTTCCTGTCCTCTCCTGTCTTCTTCTCCTCCTTGCCCCTGGGCTGGTGTGCCCACTTATCTCATGTACGTGGTTGAGCTACATGTATTATTGTTTGTTTTACGGGCCTGTCTATTCTTTGGCTAAAGGGTGAACCTCAGGAGTGACTTCAGTACTGTTAGAAGGGTCTGTGGGGTCCATACTCTTGGGGTTTCTCCAGTCTCTGTCAGATTTACGTGAGTTAGAATTTTGTTCCACATTTTTCTCCAGCTCTGTCCAGGACCCTCTATTGTGATCCCTGTCAGAGCAGTCCGTGGTGGCAGCTGGGCACCATCTAGTTGTGCTGGACTCAGTCTGGTGGAGGCTGTGGTAGTTGTGGTCCATTAGTCCCCTGAACTAATCTTTCCCTTGTGTCTTTGGTTTTCTTCACTCTCCTTTGCTCCCGATGGGATGGGACCAGTGGAGTATCTTAGGTGGTCGCTCACAGGTTTTTAGATCTCAGACGCTACTCACCAAAGTAGGATGTAGAACATTTTCTTTATAAACTATGTTATGCCAACTGAGCTAGATGTCCTCCGAGACTGTGGTCCTCAGCCCTCAGCCCAGTAATTCAGTCCCTCAGGGAGTTTGGATGTGTCTATGGAGCTTCCATGACCTGGGATGTTTTGACTCTTCATTCACTGTCTGCCAGTGTACTCAACACTCTTATATACATTTCACCTATTTCACACAACCTGTGGAGTAGGGATCATACTAACCCCATTTTACAGATGAGAAGAAAGAGAACTTAAGTAATCTCTCCAAGGATACTAGTTAGTAAGTGGCAGCTAATAAGACCTGAAGACAATCTTTTCCCTATTGTTTTGAGTGCTGTTGAGTCAATGCAGACTCATAGCAACCCTACAGGACAGAGTAGAACTGTTCCATAGGGTTTCCTAGGCTGTAATCTTTATGGGAGCAGATTGCTAGGTCTTTCCTCCTGTGGAGCCGCTGTTGGGTTTGAACCACCAACTTTTTGGATAGCAGCCGAGCACTTATCCATTGCACCATCAGGTCTCCTTCATCTTTTCCCACTATAGGTAAAAAGTGTAAGTTGCCTTATGAAGATGTCCTAAGGAGAAAGTGACAGATAGCTTATGGTAATTGTCTATTTAGAGGACTTGGCAAATATGCACTTTCTTCCTGGAGACTTAGAGATATACAGGCTAGAAGTGCCTTAGCTTTACCTGGAGCCTTGGTGGCACAGTGGTTAAGAACTCAGCTGCTAACCAAAAGGTTGGCAGTTTGAATCTACCAGCTGCTCCTTGGAAACCCTATGGGGCAGGTCACTATGAGTCAGAATCGACTAGATGGCAGTGGGTTTGGTTTTCTGGTTTACCCGAGACTGGTTAATGAGAATCTCTGGGGCTGGGGCCTGGGCACTGATGTCTTTTTAAGCATCTCCCCCCACTCCAACCCCCGGTAACTCTAAGGGCAGCAAGGCTATGACTCACTGTCTAGCCTCAAGGAGGAGGAGGAAAAGGGGAGATAAGAAAACCTGTTTTAAGTTTTGGAGGGCCTGCTGCTGTTGTTAACTGCTGTCAAGTCGACCCCATGCACAACGGAATGAAATGCTGCCCAGGCCAGCGACATCTCCATAACTGGTTGCAGATCAGACCAGTGTGATCCACAGGGCTTTCACTGGCTAATCTGGGGGCATAGAGGAAGCCTTAGAGGGAAGACGCATTTAGGGAAATAGACACACTGGAGCCCCCATCACCTGATAATGCATCAGCGTGTTGAGCCGCTTCCAGTCACCCTCGATCTTGGTGGTGATGTCCTCGTCTTGCAGCACGACACGGGCAATCCGGCCTTGGCGCCACTCTGGGTGGAGGGGGGTGGTGTGGGGAGCAGGGTGAGAGGGGTGCAGGCTGAAAGCCAGATCACCCAGCTGTGCCTCCTCTGGAGACCTAGCAACCCTGGCTCCCTCAGGCTCATGCCTATGAGAGAGCTTAGAGACATCTAGGACTCCATGGGGTCAAGGACGCTGGGGGAGAAGTATAGGCCTCACCAGAGACAGCCACGTCTGACATGGCCCCACGCCTGCTGAGGACCCAATCATGCCATGAGGAGGGGCTGTATGCAGGGCAGGTTTCCCCTGCCTATCCCATCCCACAGCCTCAACACCCCCTGGAAGCTGTTTTCCCATTCCTGCCCCATGCTCCGAGGCCAGTTCTCCTACCCAAGTCCATGTCCACAGCCCTTGGCCGCTGGGAGTAGGGCACGTTCTTATACACGGCATCCAGGATCTTCTCCTTGACCTGTGTGATGGTGTCACAGTTTAATGCCTTTACTGGGATCTCTGGGCTGTTCTCATTGTCTGGGTTGACACAGTTCAGGATCTGAAAGTAGGAGACAGAGGGTGAGCAGGATGGGAGGGGAGAGGGACTGAGGCCTCAGAATCTTCTCTTTCCTCCTTACACCCACTGTGGTCTGTGCCTCAGTGTCCCAGATTCTCTCATCTTCCCATCATTTGCCAAACAAGAAGCTGGGTCATTGTGTCCACCCCTTCTTTCTCAGGGAATCAGGACTCTACTTTCTAGATCCTGGAGGAAATAGGTGTCCTAGGGGTTTAGCTATCAGTCAGAACCGACTCGACGGCACGTAACAACAACAAGGGGTTTAGAGATGACTCCAGGTACATCAAGCGCTGGCCTTACACTTCGCCAGAGCCTCTAGGTTAGGAATCGGCATATTCACATTCTTTCCCATATGCTGATTTTTCTTGTTAGCTGTCATCTAGTTGGCCCGTGACTCATGGCAACCTCATGCACAGCGGAACAAAACGCTGCCTGGTCCTGCACCATCCCCACGATCAGTCGCAGACCAGACCATCATGATCCATAGGGTTTTCACTGGCTGATTTTCCGAAGTAGATTACTAGGCTTTTCTTCCTAGTCCATCTTAGTCTGGAAGCTCTGCTGAAAACTGTTCAGCATCATAGCAACACACAGGACTCCACTGACAGACAGGTGGTGGCTGCACATGAGGTCCACTGGCTGGGAATTGAACCCGGATCTCCTGCATGAAAGGTGAGAGTTCTACCACTGAACCACCACTGTCCGACACCTAATGGTAGGTAATATATTCCCCCTAATACTAGCTAGGGTAAACTGAGGCATAGAGAACACTTCGGGCCCACCAAATGAGATGGTGGAGGGGGAAGAAGCCCAGGTTTCCGACACAGCCAAACCTTCCGTGCCCTTGGTACACTTAGCATGCCCTTTGAACTTGCCCCCAGGCTGGTCTCTCTGCCCCCTATTCATCCCCTCAGACTGCCTCTGTGGTCAGCCGGTAGAGTGCAGATCAAGCAGGAGGGACAAGCACTGTCCCCGGAGCTCCTGGCCTCTCACCAGGGTCTTGTACTCAATCTGTTGTCGGATGAGCTTGTCCTCGCTCAGAGAGTATCGGGCTTCGCCTGTGATGGCGTCGATGGGGCCCTTCTCCATCTGCTGCTTGATGGCGCAGTAGAGCATGAAGAGCGGCTCCCCGGCACACTCCTGTGGGCACAGGCGGGTGCAGGTGAGGGGGGCTGCCGCCTAGGCTGCTCAGCACCCCCGTCCTCTCCTGACTGCCTCTCGGGGTCATGGGGAGGGGCTGCCCAGCCAGCTTTGCTTGGGAGCACCCAGGCAAGGCTGGTTCCTCTCTCTTCCTGAGGGCTGGGGTCCCCGTGCAGCCCCAATGGCCAGGCTCAGCAGGGTGACCTCCCATCTTGCTCTCAGCTCCAGGCCCGGCTCACTCCCACGCTCACCTTCAGGAACCTGTGCAGGAGGAAGGCGAACCAGTTGGTCAGCATCTTCTCAGCCACCGACTCTGTCCTGTGGAGAAGGCAGAAGGGATGAGGGTAGTCCTCTCCAGAGGGGTCTTGGTGGTGGGGCCCGGGCTTATTGTGTGAGCCATGGCCCCAGGGAACAACAGGGCATGAGGGAGCATGGGGCTGGGGGTAGGTTGCCTGGTCCTAGCCTGGCTCCGCCAGTAGCTCCAGCGTGACTGGGGCCAGCGGCTTCTTTCTGAGCCCCAGCTTCCTTCTGAAATGAAGGGGCAGGACTGTTCACCGCTGATGGGCTGTGGTACTACGAACTGCTTTAGCTGTATCTGAGACAGGGTCTGACCTGGAGGATATGATGGACTAGTTCTCCCCACTTCCTCCTGGCCACAGGGTGGTTAAAAAGAGGGTTTCCTGCCCCTCTGGGATCCCTCACATGCCTGAGCACTCTGCTTTTCATGCCCGAGGGGCACCTGGTACCTGGCCCAGACACTCAGACTGCCTGGGTTCAAATCCTGGCTCTGGCTGTGTGACCTTGGACAAGTCATTTAACCTCTCCAGGTTCAGTTTTCCCATCTCTAGACAGGGACACTAAGCACAGTATCTCCCCCACAGTTCTTGGAAGGGTTGCATGAGTTAAAATATGGAACGTGCTAAGAATACTGCCTGGCACAGTAAGCTACATGCAAGAATTAGCGATTGTTCTTGCTGCCACATGCGATCTTGGAGCCCAGCCCCTCAGGTAGAGAGCAGCACTGAGGGTTTAGCTGACAAGGGATCTGCTTTGGCAAGGGCTCCCCTCTCTCTCGTCCCCCTCCCTCCCATCCCATGTCTCCAGACTGCAGATGTGGGGACTCGGGGAGGAATAAAGCGCAGTGACAGACCCTCGGTGATGGGGATGCCGGAGGGGTATTTTAACTCCCTGCACGTGGTGCAAATTATATCCTCTGGTAGCATAAATCCCCAGCATTTGCCAGGGCTGCTTAGCAATTGGGCCTGGGAGAGAGCGACAACAGGCAGAAGAAATTGTAGCTTTCTCCCCCAGCCCCTCCCAACACCCTCTCCCGGCATTGTGCCTGAGATTAGCTCTAATTTAAATACAACAGTTCTTAATGAGAGTTTCTAATGCTCAGATTGGCAGGAGTAGGGATTGGTGCTCATAAAACAAAGCCATTCTTCCTCCCTTCTCACCCCACGTGGGGCCTGGAAGCTGAGCCCTTCCTGGAGAAGGCTAAAGAGGAGGGTGTGGAGTGGAGGTGGACTGTGACGCTCCCTGCTGTCTAGAGGGCTGGTAGCTCCCCTGGCCTCCAGGGAAAGAGCCACTGGGGGTGTGGTAGGGTGCTGGTGATAGACCCAGGAAGCTTGGCACAGAAGGGACAAGCAGCACCTAGTCTCCAGCCCCACGCTCTCCAATAGAACCTTCTGTGATGATGGAAATGTCCTTTATCTGCGCTGTCTAGTATGGTGGCCACTAGCTGCATGTGGCTCATGAGCTCTTGAAACGGGGCTAGGGCAGTGGGGAACGGAACGTTTAGTTTTCTTTAGTTTTAGGTAACAGCCACCTGCCACTACTATGTTGGACAGCACAACTCTAGATGCACGGGGAGGGAGACCACAAGAGCCATGTTGTTTATTTTCTTTTTGTGGATGAGGAATTGAAATATCAGAGAGGTCGAGTGATCAGCCCAAGATCACACAGGCGGCAGAGCTGGGACTGAGCTGAGCCCTGTGGAGCTCCACCACACCATGGCTGCTTCTGATGCCCTCATTCTCTCCCTGGGCGAGGGGAGATCAGACTGTGCGCCAGGGAGACTCACGGACCAGGCTGTCCTGCACCGATGTCCCTTCTGGGCAGTGGGAACCCTCTCCTGCTGCTTTTGGGGCCTGCCCTAACTGAGGTTCTTGGCCCTGCTCAGAGACCCCTATCCACCCGCACCACAGGTCAGACCTCCGGAGAAGCAGCTTGGGGTGGTTCTTGTTCTCCAGGTTCTTATCGATGAGGTCTGAGAGCAGCTGCTTGAGGACGTCGGTGGCGTATTCGAGGCGGCCCTGCAGGCCGGTCATGATGAGTGAGGCCACGTTGCCACGGTCGCGCATGGAGAAACTGCGTTGCAGTTCCAGGGTGCGGATGAAGGTCAGCAGGAACACCTTGTTGTTGATGAGCTGGGCAAAGAGCTTCAGGGCCTTCTCCACGTGCTGCTGCCCATTCCCCTGCACCTGGGGTGGGCGGGAGGGGGCAGCACCCTCAGGGGACAGCCTTTTGGCCTCCTACCTCATCTCTTGCTGAGGGCCTATGCTGGAGATGATACCAGCAACAGGACCCTCTCCATGATGCCTGTAACTACCCCGCCCTTCTTCCTCCACAGTGACCATCCAGCCTGGCCAGGCACTGGCCAGTCTCTGAGGTCTGCAGCTGGCTCCGACCTCCCCTGGGTGGGGAAGGTTGGGCTCTGTGTAGAGCAGAGGCCTTGGAGGGGACGCTGTCTGACTGTCCCAAGGACATAATAGGGACACCCCATCAGACTTGCTCAGTTTACTAGTCTCCCCCACCCGCCTCATCCTGAGTTATTATCTTTAGTAGAACAAATGAACAAACAAACCCCACAGAATCATGTCTTTCTTTCTCTAAGCCACCTCAAATCCATTTTTGAATGAGGCAGGGTCTTGGTTAATTAATTCAGTCATTAACTTAAAAATGGCAAACAATGAGCCTCACACTGGAATCATCCCAAAGAGCCTGGTGTCCCCCTTGGCCGTGTCCCTCCTGGTCAGAAACATCCCCGAGCTGTGACGCTGTGGTCAGCAACCTGCCCTCCTCACTCCCGGCCTGGCTGGGTGCTGCTGGGCCCCGTGTGCGTTGCCTAGGAGACCCAGGCCTTACCTCCAGCTCCCGCAGCACAGGGTGGTCCTCGATGCCCGGGAACAGGACGCGCATGGCGTAGGTGCGGTAGTCCAGGTAGGGGATGCCTGAACGGTCCAGGTCACTTGTCAGCTCGTTGATGTCTGTCTGCAGCTCGGCAAAAGCTGTGGCAGTGCAGGGGCGACAGAGAGGTTCAGGACGGGAACCCCAGGTTGGGGAGGAGTAGGGCAGAGAAGTTAGTGAAGGAGGAGGGGAGGGCTTGGGGTGCAGAGGCAGGAGAGTTATAGGGATGTTTATCTCCAGGGAGGAATGAAGTGACCTCTAGGCGACCTTTCTTAGTGGTGTCCCCAGGTGGTGCACACAGTTAAGAGCTTGGCTACTAACCAAAAGGTTGGAGTCCACCAAGAGGCACCTCAGAAGAAAGGCCTGGTGATCTCCTTCCAAAAGATCACAGCCATTGACCGTATGGAGCACAGGTCTCTGACACCATAAGGCCACCATGAGTCGGAAGCAACTTGACAACAATTGGTTTCGCTTTTGGGAATATGGCTGACTTTTATATTGTTTTCTCCTTTTTGCTTATCTATCAATTTAAATTTTCTTTCTAAGTATTACACATGTAGTTAAAACAGAGGAAAAGGAAAAACAAATGAACAAACAAACCTCACAGAATCATGTCTTTCTCTAAGCCACCTCAAATCCATGTTTGAATGAGGCAGAGTCTTGGTTAATTAATTCAGTCATTAATTTAAAAATGGCAAACAATGAGCCTCAGGCTGGAATCATCCCAAAGAGCCTGGTGTCCCCTTGGTGGCCCCCATGGGCCATTCAGTAAAGATCCTGAAGGTGCTGTGAGCAGGCGAGAGACAGTGGCTGAGGGGATCAGGCAAACACTGGAAGAGGCAGCTGTGCTCCAACCAAGAGAATACGCCAAGATGCAAGCAGTGTGGGGAGCCCTGTCATCCGACCTGATCCTGGGCCTGCGGGCGAGTGTGGGCAGCGCAGGCTTCAGAGGCTCCCTCTCAGGGGCACATCTCCTTCCTGGTGCCCTTCTCCTGCTCCGCACAGGCCCCAGGGCCGGGAGGAGCCTTTGCCCCACCTTTCCCAAGCCCAGCTCTCCTCTTTCACGAGGCTGCAGCCTTGTTTGTAATCTTGACGTTCACAGCAAAAAGAGAAATGTTTCAATTCCTAATTGAGATGTTTACCCAGACAGCCTGCAGGGTCCTCGGCCCGGGAGGATGCCAGGCATATCTGTCACTTCATGGCTGTGATTGTGTGGGAGATGGAAGAAAACACAATCTCCACTCCCACATACATCCACAACCAAGGACGCCGGAGAGCGGAGGCCTTGGGAGCCGTGCAGCCTCCAGCACTGAGAGAAAACAAACCTGGGGGAGGTGGGGCAGTGGGGAAAACAAACCCTGCGGAAGGGTGGGGGGTGCCTTCCCATCTCAGGGCTGCTGCTTCCACGTGGGAGCTGATACTCCTGTTTGGGGGATTTGGAGGCTGAGATAACACGGACTAGCGGCTGTCATATGGGGAGACTGAGGCCCTAGCAGAGAGGAAGTTTGCCACATTATGGGGTGAGTTGAGGTAGAGGTGGGACCAGAGCAATGTCATCAGACCTGGGTCCTGCTGTTGGCAGGTGTCACTGAGTTGGTTCTGACTCTTAGTGACCCCATGTACAACAGAACAAAACACTGCCTGGTCCTGCGCCATCCTCACAATCATTGCTATGTTTCAGCCCATTGTTGCAGCCACTGTGTCAATCCATCTCATTGAGGGTCTTCCTCTTTATTGCTGACCCTCTACCAAGCACGATGTTCTTTTCCAGGGACTGATCCCTCCTCTGATAACATGTCCAATGTACATGAGACAAAGTCTTGTCATCCTACTTCTAAGGAGCAGTCTGGCTGCACTTCTTCTAAGACAGATTTCTTCGTTCTTCTGGCAGTCCATGGTATATTCAATATTCTCCAACACCATAATTCAAAGGTATCAATTCTTATTGTCCAGCTTTCAAATGCATAAGAGGTGAGTGAAGATACCATGGGTCAGGCACACCTTAGTCCTCAAGGTGATATTTTTGCTTTTAAACACTTTAAAGAGGTCTTTTGCAGCAGATGTGCCCAATGCAATACATCATTTGATTTCTTGACTGCTGCTTCTGTGGGCATTGATTGTGGATCTAAGTAAAATGAAATACTTGACAACTTTGATATTTTCTCTGTTTATCGTGATATTGCTTATTGGTCCAGTTGTGAGGATTTTTGTTTTCTTTATGTTGCGGTGTAATCCATACTGAGGGCTGTAGTCTTTGATCTTCATCAGTTAATGTTTCAAGTCCTCTGCTTTCAGCAAGTAAGGTTGTGTCATCTGCATATCACAGGATGTTAATGAGTCTTCCTCCAATCCTGATTCCCTGTTCTTCATATAGTCCAGCTTCTTGGATTATTTGCTCACCATACAGATTACATAAGTATGGTGAAAGGATACCACCCTGACGCACACCTTTTCTGATTTTAAACCATGCAGTATCCCCTTGTTCTGTTCAAACAACTAACTGCCTCTTGGACTATGTATTTACAGGTTCCGCATGAGCACAATTAAGTGTTCTGGAATTCCCATTCTTTGCAATGTTATCCATAATTTGTTATGATCCACACAGTCGAATGCCTTTGCATAGTCAATAAAACACAGGGAAACTTCTTTCTGGTATTCTCTGCTTTCAGCCAGGATCCATCTGACATCAGCAATGATATCCCTCATTCTAAGTTCTCTTCTGAATCTGGCTTTAATTTCTGGCAGTTCCCTGTCAATGTACTGCTGCAACCATTTGTGAATTATCTTCAGTATAATTTTACTTGCATGTGATATTAATGATATTATTCAGTAATTTCCGCATTCCATGGTGGTGCAGTGGTTAAGAGCTCGGCTGCTAACCAGTGGTTAAGAGTTCGAATCCACCAGCTGCTCCTTGGAAACCCTGTGGGGGAAGCTCTACTCTGTTCTGTAAGGTCACTGTGAATCAGAATCGACTCAACGGCAATGGGTTTGTTTTGGTTTGGTTTATAGGATCCTCATGGGTAGGTGTTCTTTTATTTTTTACTTATTTTATTTTTTTGGTAGGTGTTCTTAATGGGAATTCTCTAGCTATAAATCTCTGGCCCTAAGGGCAAAAGAAGAGTCCCTGGATGGTGAAATGGTTAAGTGCTTGGCTAGTATCTAAAAGGTTGGAGATTCCAACCCACCCAGATGCACCTCAGAAGAAAGGGCTGTTGATCTGCTTCTGAAAGGTCACAGCCTTGAAAACCCTATGGAGCAGTTCTACTCTACACACGTGAGATCCCCATGAATTGGAGCCGACTTGACAGAAACTAACAACAACAAGGGCAAGACAAGGGTCTGATCTGCAACTCAGCTGCAATTGATCATGGGGATAGAGCAGGACTGGGCTGCATTTTGTTCTGTTGTGCGTGGGGCACCATGAGTCGGGGTGACTCGAAGGCAGCTAACAACAAGGCCAAAAACGTTTCTGGGAAAAAAGAGGCCTAAGTGAAGCGTACCCATGTGGGGTGGAGGAACAGCAGTGAAGATGAGCGTAGCTGTGGGAGGAGCAGAGGAAGGCAGGTGCAGAGGGGCCCAGGAAGCAGGGGAGCACCTCCACTTACCTTCCTTACACTCCAGGGCCACCCGCGACTCCAGGTTGTCCATCTGCATCTGGAGTCTCTTGAGAGTAAGGTCATTTTCTCTAGACTTCCGCTTGTAGGCAATGAGGACAATGATGACGATGATGAGCAGGAGGCTGCCACCTGCTGCAATGCTGACGATGGCTGGCAGGGTCAGCAAGCTGTCTGAGATCACGCTCACCGAGCCAGGCGAGAACACCATCCCGCCCACGTGAACCTGTGCATTGGACACACACAGACACACACAATGCACACAGGTGTACAGCCCTGGCATGCCATCAAATACTTGCTAGTTCAGGAAGGACATTACAGAACACAACCACACAGTGCAGACTTACTACAAAACAACTTCCTGCTGCTTATCTGCCTGCCTTTTCTTGTGTTCTCAACTCCTACCCATTTAATGTAGAACATGGAGGGGAGAAGATATGGAAGGTGTGAGTCAGGCAATGAGGCAGGTAAGAGGAATAGAATCTTCACTGGACAAGAGAGGTTTTCTTTATGACGAATCACACAAGCATGGCAAGGAGAGGAGGAGGCAATCAAAGAAGAGGCTTTGCTCACCATGACCTTGTGCTGCCCCGTGAGGGTGGGCGGCTCACAGAGGAGCTGTGTCTCAGACACGGTGACGGCACAAGGCGTCTCTCCAATCAGCACCGTGTAGTTGAGCTTGGCACCTCCAGAGGCAGGAGGGCAGAGGTTTTTGCCCTGCAGAAAACAGAAATCTTCATAGGAGTAACTGACACACGAACGTGGAAGCTGATTATCTATTCAGAAAGAGAGTAAGGAGGTGGGGAAGGATAGCAACACAAAAACGGATAAATGACTCCATAAGCCAGTGTTTTGGAGGGGACTTCTAACAGCCACAATTTAGACAGAAAGAGAGGAAATGAAGGGAGGAGAGAATGACAGGGAGGAAGAGAGTGGGAGAGAGGAAGCGGGGATGAAACACTGAACAAGTGGAAACTGGGGGGAGAATTCAAACCAAACCAAGTCCACTGTCTTCGAGTCGATTCCAACTCACAGAGACCCTATAGGACAGAACTGAGCCATAGGGTTTCCAAGGCTGTAATCTTTATGGAAGCAGACTGCCACATCTTTCTGCCACGGGGTGGCAGGTGGGTTTGAACTGTTGACCTTTTGGTTAGCAGCCAAGCACTTAACCACTGTACCACCAGGGCTTCTTGTGGGGAGGGTACATTGGGTATAAATGAAAGTGGTTGAATAACAAAGCATTTGGGTGGAGAGAACTAGGGAGCTGTGACCCCTTGAAATACACGTGCAGGTTACCGTGGCCACAGGAGTAGCCAGTAAGGAAATGGTCGTCCTAACTCACTGCAGAACTTCTGCATCCCAAAGCTCACTAGAACAAACAGAAATATTCCAAAGTATTTCTTGAGAATCTCAAGTGCAAGAAACATTGCTCAGTGGGTCAATACCTATAAACAACCTCCTTTTATAGGAAGATGACAGCTCTGGGAGTCCTAGCGGTGGAAGGGAGGACAAGGAAGGCCAGGAGGAGGAGGGCGCCCTCTCCAGTGACGGCACACAGCAATACTCCGCTGGGCGTGCGCTCCTACCTTCAGAATGATGGGGGATCCTGGCTTCTGATCCAAGACTCCAGTAGGGCTGAGCAGCTCAAAGGTTGGGTTGGGGTAGTAGATGAACTTGGTGTCGTTGTAAATCAGCAGGGACTGGACATTGTTAAAGACGAATCCAAACTCGTCTGGCCGTTCCACAGTGTCCAGGCCAGGCCGGTAGTCCGTGGTCAGCGAGGGGGCCAGACAGGTCAGGGTGGTTGTGTTCACAACTTTACACACCTAAAGAGGGCCAGAGTGCAGGCATTTAAATGCCGAGCACCTGATGCCTGGTCACAGGTGGGGGTCACTCTCTGCATTCACACCTCGCTGGTTTCTGCCAGCCATATTAGGCTACTCGTCTTCTTCATTAGATGGGGAGCCCCTAGAGGGCGAGGGCTGTGAATATATGTGTGTGTGTGTGTGTGTGTGTGTGTGTGTGTGTGTGTGTGTGTGTGTGTGTGTGTGTGTGTGTGTGTGTGTGTGTGTGTGTGTGTGTGTGTGTGTGTGTGTGTGTGTGTGTGTGTGTGTGTGTGTGTGTGTATTCATTTTAACTCTATTCATTCATTCATTCGCCAAAACTGTCTGAGCACCTATTTTGTTCCAGGCTCTGTGCTAGGAGTAGGGGCTGTAATAGTCTAACAGTCACAAGCTAGAGGGGAAACCAGTGATCAGACAAGCAATCACACCACAGTCCTGACAAACGGCCTGCAGCCCAGCAGGGGCACACGCACTGTCACACTCCTGCATGGATGTGCTGAACGTCCTGTGTGTGTGAGTGCAAGGGGCCTGAAGCAGGGTGGTGGTGGCTCGTGGATGTTTTCCCAAGGGAGAAATGATATCAAATGGAATCTGAAGAATGAGTAGGACTTAGCTAGACAAAGAGAGTGGGGACTAGGGAGACAAGCCCCAGGCAGAGGGAAGAGCCGTCCTGGGGATGAGGGGCATGGAGAGTTTGAGGCAAAAACTCGGGCGTGAGCAGTACAGGATGTGTCAGTGTGTGTGTGTGTCAGCAGGAAGCAGTGTGAGCTGAGCACTGTGGTGCTCAGCAAATGTTTATTGAATAAACTGATGAATAACAAGGATCCTCCAAGTCTTTAAACATTTTGCTCTCCTCTCTTCTCTATACGAGGGCTCCCCAGCCCTGCTCTGGGGTATAACCTTGGTATCGACACTGAGTTCATACTGTCTACTCTTCCTTGGTGGACTCTTGTCTCCCAACTAAAATCCTAGCTGGGCAGGTCCTGCTTAGCCTGTGTTGTGCCATTCTCTCCTCTGGTGGGTTATCTGGGGCTACCGAATGCTGCAGCCAGCTTAGGAAATCACTAAAGGACACATGTAAAGCCCGGGAAGAAAACGCAGACTCCGCCCTGCTCTCCTCCTGGTTCCCACTTGGCATGGCTTGATTTCAGCTCTGGGAACCACGGAGTCCTGGAACAGCCAAGGGCATCTGTGAGAACTCAGACTGCTCAGTACACGGCATCCTGGCAGGTCCGCACGTGTGTCTGGACAACTCGTACACACAGGCTTCGTGTGCAGAAAACACAACTGTGCGTGAAATTGCAAAAAACCCTGAGACCTGCATAGGAGTTATGTCAGAGCCTCAAATCCAAGTCTGCACCCTCCTTTTCTAGAAGGAGTTTAAGATGTAAACAGAAAGGCTCAGTGCGGGCTTCAGGCTGCATTAGGGGCCCGTGCCCAATTCCAGCCCTTTTCATCTCACAGTTCAGCAGCCCTGAGGAAGCTAACATCCCCTCCATGTACCAGCTGGGGACACTGAGGCATGGGGAGCATGAAGGCTAGAGAAGAGCTGAGCCACAGACTCCCAAACCTGAGCTCTGTGGGAATGACACCCAGCCTCAGGGCGCCCCCCGCCCTGCCCCCGCTCTGTCCCAGTTCCCCTGGACTGGGCTCCTCTATGAATAAGCAAATCACTCCCAAACAAGCGGACTCTGTTTGCTTCCTGCCCTGTGCTGCATCGGCACTTTGCCAAGCATTCCTTTGGGTTGTGTGGCTTTCAGTGTGGCCCTCCTTGCTACCCACTGGGGCTGCTTTGAAACCCCAAGTCAAGGATCAGCCCCAGGTGGGCTGAGGATGCAGTGGGGCCCACGCAGGGCTGCGGGGGCGGGGAGTGTTACTTCTTTCCCACCACTTCTAGAAACAGAAGGCACAGGGCAGAGTTTGTGAGCTCCCACTCCGGAGCCTTGCTTGATGGAAAACTCACACAGCCACGTGCTTCTCCTCAGAGCCCAGCCTGCAGACTCCAGGCAGGCAGTGCTGAGCCCAGGGACCCACTCTCCACAGAGAGGAGTGTCTTTAATTCCCTGAAACACCGAGATCATGGTGGGTGGGGACGGGGGCTGCGCAGTGCTGCGAATGGGTCCTGGGACCTGAGCCTTCTGGGACTGCTGATGTGGGGCGTGGGAGAGCCCTTCTTCCAGCCTGGTCTGCTCTTCACGTGGCCTCTGGAGGACAAAGCCGGCAGCCTTTGCAAGCCCAGCTTGCCAGTCTTGTTCTCACTCTCCAGAGTTCTCTCTGGAAATAACGTGCCTTGCAGGGAGGTCTTTACCCTTCCTGGGTGTGAGCTTACCATTCCCATTACTGCATCTAACCCTCCTCCCCTGCACTTAGCCCTGGAGTTTCACAAAATGGAGGTGGTCATGAGCTACTGGGAGCTTTTAAGCTCAGTCTGGAAGTGGGAGCATAGACTCTTTAGCCCAGGGATCAAGCTCAGACTCAGCATAAGAGGGCAGGTGCTCACTGAGCCCAAAGAGCTGTGTCCAGGTGGGTACCGAAGGTATGGTGCAGATGTCCCCTGACTGTGGCATGATGGTATCTCATGTCATCTAGTTAGGAAGGGTCCAGATGTTTGTGATCTAGCCTGGCTCTGCCACCAGCCACCTTTATGACTGGGGCAAGTCATTCATTCTTTCGGCCCTTAGTTTCCTCAGCTGGACGGTGAAAGGGCTGGACCTGATGATTGCTGAGACCCTTCCAGATCATTCTATCACTCTATTTTTTCTATCATTTTGTGTATTTCTGTGTTTCCTAAGGAATCCTCAAGCACGCTGGAAATATGTCAAGGGTAATAGTGTAGATACAATGTCACCTTCCCCATCTCCATCTCAGCCTAGTTAATCCCCTGAAGGTCAAAGCAGTAATAATAGTAATTCATATGAAGAAATAATGGCTATAATAGCATCTTCAAGACTAAAATTATAAATATAAGAATGCTTCAGAGAATATTAGCCGGAAATAGTAAGATGGAACCAGTAGAGCAAACTAAAAAATTTAGGACAACATATCAGACATTCTGTTCTTAGGATACAGAGTACTTCTTTAAAATCACAAAAATCCATGGTGGAGAAAAAGTAAAATTACAGCGCTCTGTACAGAGGAGTAAAGTAAAATGTTTAACCCGATCATCTCAGCAACTGGGGCGGAATTATCTGCATGCCACAGGCATACTATGAATCTGTGAGACAAGCCCTATCCCCAGCATTTACAGAGCAGAAATGAGGCTCTGAGAGGTTAAATGACTGGATTATGGTTGTACAGCTAACAGATGGCAAAGTCCTGCTTCAAATCCAGAAACATCTGAATGTGGAGCCTCAATGTCTCCAGCCTCCCCTTACTGGATTCCAAACTGAACATGCTATAAAACAGGAGAACTTTCATGATTTCCCATAAGCTCAGAAGCTAGTACTTCTTTTAAACACTCACTATATCACCTTCTGACAAGAAATGACTTTACTGTAATTATAAAAATCATTGCAAGGCCCAAGTGTGTGGTGCCATGACTCCAGGCTCAGAGTCTTGAGCCAACTTTCTTCTCTGGTATCCTGGCCCTGCAGTGCCTAATGCAGAGCTCATCATGCTGCAAAGCACACATGTGTAAGCTGTGTTGACTGAGGGCCGGAAGGAACTCGTGGTTACTCACATTGACGGATTCTTTGCCATTAAACTTGACTCGGATCCTTGGCTCCTGAATGACATCCAGGTTGAAGCCTGTGATGGTCAGGGGTGTGTGGCCGCTAGGAACAAGCAGAGGCTACATTAGGTAAAAACCCTCTTAAACAGCTACCTGGCATAACTAGTTAACCAGCTGCCATAGGGTCAATTCTGACTCATGGTGGCCCTACATGTGTCAGAGTAGAACTGCACTCCATAGGGTTTTCAATGGCTGAGTTTTTGGAAGCAGATCGCCAGGGCTTTCTGAAGTGCCTCTGGGTGGACTTGAGTCTCCAAACTTTTGGTCAGCAGCTGAGCGCATCAACCGTTTGCACCACCCAGGTGAACCTAAATCCCTGGGATCCCCCTGGGAGGAACACTTGGGCTGAAGGGATCATGCCACATGGCAGTGGGTGCGTGCCTCCCACCTCCACCTCACCTGGCAATGCTCCACTCAGGCTCAATGCGCTGGACGCGGGGGTCATCGATGTACTCGAACTGTAGGTTGTTGTCTACATGGGCCCGGTCTACACTCACGGAAACAGGGACCGGGCCCAGTCCATTGGACGATGGGGGCGAGACACACACAATCTCATTCATTGACCGCCTGACAGGAAGACAGCAGGAGGCTTGTGAAGAAAGGCATGGTGACAGGGGTGCCCTCTGCCTTGAAGAGGGGTTTGGCTCAGTTTCCGGGTTTGGCCCAGGAAGTGTCCTTCTACCCTTTTATGCTCTACGCTGTGGACACATCCCTTATCAGTGCCCTCCTTTCACCCAAGACCCAGCTCTAGATGGATTACAGAGGGAGAGAGGTGGAGAAGGAGTTAGAAGTGTGGGGCAAGGGCAGGCCTCCATGAGCTATGGGGAGCTGCTTTTCTCTGGGTTGTTCCTAGAAGGTGAAAATTTATTTAATTGGTACTTAGCATCTGCTCAGTCAGACAGACAACAAATATTTATTGAGCACCTACTATGCATAGAGGTGAACACAAAGTCCTGACCCTTGTGGAGTTTACTGTCCAAGGAAGAGATGAAAAAAACCAACCAGTTGCCATCAAGTTGACCCTGACTTATGGCATCCCCTTTTGAGTCTTACGCCACAGGGTCTTCAATGACTGATTTTTCGGAAGTAGGTGCCCACACCAGTTAACCAGGTGCTTTCCAAGGCACCTCTGGGTAGACTCGAACCACCAACTTTTCAGTTAGCAGCAGAGCATGTTAACCATTTGCACCACCCGGGGACTCCAAGGAGGAGATTATCAGGTAGATTATACTGGTCGAATCAGGTCCTCATTCACAGATTCTTTCAGAATCTTCTCAGGATTGTCTAGCTCCAGGGTTTAGCAGAGTGTATGATAAGTAGTAGGTGTTCGATAACTATTTGTCATGCAGGAGAGGAGGAGTATGTGTGCTTAGGAAGAACTGGGACCATGTAGTCTCCATGCTTCTCAAGTCACCACATTGTTGTTGGGTGCCATCAAATGGATTCCAACTCATAGCTACCCCATGTGACAGAGTAGAACTGCCTCGTAGGGTTTCTTAGGCTGTAATCTTTATGAAAGCAGATTGCCAGGCCTTTTCTTCTGCAGTGGCTGGTGGGTTTGAACTGCTGGCCTTTCGGTTAGCAGCCGAGAGCTTAACTACTGCGCCACCAAGGCTCTTATCCTTGATACCAATAGTGACTGAAGAGCTCGGAGAGGCTTCTTCATCTGGAGTTCTCATGGCCCTCATGGAGGGGCTTCAGTTATTTTTAGAAGTATCCAGTCCCTCTGATAACATGAGATAGAAATTGACAAGTGGCATGTATTTCTCACAGTGACTGGAATGGCGTTTGGGCCTAGGATGTGGTAAATAACATGGAGGTGACGGGGCGGCAGATGTATGAACACGCAGAGGAACACAGGGCACACGCCTCAGATGTCCATGCTTCGAGAAGGCCTTGGGGTCCATCTCACCCATAGAACTCGCAGGTCTGGTTGCCTAGGTGCACTGCCACACTGCTCCCGGCCCCGAGGTAATGGCCTGTGACGGTCACCATGGTGCCTCCTGACTCTGGCCCTCGGATGGGGTTGAGTGACAGCACTGAAGGGTTCTTTGGAAGGAAGATAGAAATGATCACAGCTCAGGTTTTGTCCAAAGGGAGGGATCAAGGCTACACTTAGTTTTAAGAGGAGGGACTATTTTCACACTGAGAGTTGAGGTACTTTTCCTGCCCTTTACCACACCGAGTGCTCTCTTGCTTACATGTGAGCTAAGACCCTTTCTAAAAAGAGGCTCCAGATACGTCTGGGGAAGGCAGGAGGGACACGTACTGGAATTAATTAACTCCCTGGAAAGGCTCATCCTCGTAAGACTGATGCAGAGGCAGATGTGACACTGACTAATCTATCAATTAATTTACAAATTGAGAACAATTTAAAAATGCTTCTCTATCTAGAGCTTGTACTGATTTTTTTGGCACAAAATCGATAGGCTGAATAAAGTGTCCCTGCATGGGCTGGGCCACCAAGGGGCTAATGTCCCTGTTAATGGCCTTGTGCATGCCCTTTGGTCCCTCCCTCAGCATGTGAAGGGCACAGCATGGTGCCTGGTGCAGAGACCTGTCGATAAATGCTAGATGTGGCTACTAGCCTTTATTGGGGGAGGGGGGAGAGGGCATGGCGCCTTACTGGCCAGGACTTCCCAGCAAGCTAACTAAGCTGTAACATTAAGCCTGAAGCTTAAAAGAAAGGTCATCTAAATTGCATCAGGCAGCAGACCTAAATCAGAAACTGACTGTCTCTGCCTAGAGGGCAGTGGAGTGTAGTGGAAAGTGCATTTAACTCAGCAACCGTTGTTGTTAGCTACCGTTGAGTCTACCCAACTCATGGTGACCCCCTGCACGATGGAATGAAACACTACAGGCCCTGCGCTATCCCCATGATCAGCAGCAGATCAGACCATTGTGATCCATAGGGTTTTCAATGGCTGATTTTTGAAAGTAGATTGTCAAGCCTTTCTTCCTAGTCTGACTTAGTCTGGAAGCTCCGATGAAACTTGTTCAGCATCATAGCAACACACAAGCCTCCACTGACGGATGGGCAGCGCTATACGTGAGGTGCATTGGCTGAGAATCAAACCTGGGTGTCCCACATGGAAGGTGAGAATTCTACCACTGAACCACCACGACAAGGCACGAATTCTAGTCTGCATTAGCCATGCATTAGCTGTGTGTCCTGAGGCAAGGTTCTGGATCACTCTGAGCTGTTTCCTCCTCTGACAAATGAGGCGGGTAGGCTAGAAGATCTCAAAAGCCCTTCCCAGCTCTGACATTATACAAATCTCTCCCCATCTAGTCCTTCTGCGTTTGTAAATCCTTGTCTGCACCAGGTAGGAGATGGAGTCAGCTGGCTACAGATAGGCAGTGGCACTCTCCAATCCGAGTGAAGAGTATAAAACAGAGGTGGGGTACCAAGATAAAGCAGAGGCTGGAAAACTTAGACTGAGCAGTAAAATGCTTTAGGGAGAATAGAATTTTCTGGTCTAATGATTTTTCAAAACTCTTAGCAAGGCTGGTTTAACCTCATCCACTGGTGTTAATGCTTTTAATGAAGAATTAAGAATTCAATGTGGCAATGTAGGTTAAGTGTCAGAAAAGGGCTCCAGGGCCCAGAAACAAGGTATTGATTTAGGAAGAACATCGTACCATCCTTAAAGACGGCCTGTGCGATTCCACCACCTGTTGCCAGGGCATGAAGAGGTGTTTTCGAGTGTGAGTCTGTGTGTATGTGTGTGTAACCTCACAGTCATACAGAACAGCTTGCAAGGAGGCCCTCCCTGTGGTCCCATGCACAGAACACGTCCCTGCAGGCTTTCAGTAACTCCTCTAAACTCCCACTTACAATATCCTCAGCAGAAAGCAAAGCATGTGGCTGTATATAGACCCGTGTCCTCACTGGGCGGGAATTAGACCAAGATGTCACCTTGGTGGGACAAGGGCCAGCCTCTTCCCGCCCCTTGTTTAGTATCCACTTTCTAAGAAATGTCCAATTTTGCCTTATTTAGAACTTTGACCTGTGGCCCTCTGAGACCCCAACATTTCCACATCTTTGTTAATCACATGACCCAGCCCACTCCAGAAAGACAGGGTTGCAAAGAAGTGATGCCAAAAGTTGCCATTTTTGGTTTCCTACTTGGTTTTCGGGAAGGCTGGTGCAGCCTGGCTGGGGAGGTGGGATATGTAAAGTCTGGAAGAGAGGTGTGCCTGTAGCCTGCCCCCAGAGCTGGGCCCCTGAAGCCTGGCCCTGAATTTGTTACTCACCACAAACGTGTACTGTTGATGGGACTTGGTCATGAACTCTGGTTTACACTCGCCAATGCACAGGCGCACAGGCCCAGAGGTGGTCCCCACGAGGGCATGGCCCATCTCACAGACGATCCTGCAGAGACAGTAAATCTTTTAGTGAGAGGCTTGGCGAGCGCAGATATCCCTGCCCTGGTTGCTCACCCCATAATCAGTGAGTGCTCATCATAGTCTTGAGCTATTGCTAGACTTAGCTCCATCACCATTCTAGCTGTGTGACCTTGAGCAAGGTGTTTTCCCTCTCTGAACTTCAGTCTCTCATCTCTACAGTGAGAGGGCTGGATCAAGTCATCCTTAAAGCCCTGTGTGGAGTCCCTGGGTGGGACAAATGGTTAATGTGCTTGGCTGCTAACTGAAAGGTTGGAGGTTTGAGTCCACCCATATGCACCTTGGAAGAAAGGCCTGGCAGTCTATTCCTCAAAAACCAGCCACTGAAAACCCTATGGAGCACAATTCTACTGTGATGCACACAGGGTCGCCATAAGTTGGGATCAACTCAACTCTCTGCCACCTAGTTCTGTGAGGAAGCCTGCAGTCCCCAGAGGCTAGCACAGTGCCTAGCACTGGGTAAGTACTCAGTATTTGTGGAATAAATGAAATGGCCAAAAAGAGATCGAGGGGCAAAAATTTCCTTGGCATTCTTTCCTCCGTGACAAGGAAACACTGCAGCTCTCCCTAGAGGGTGAGGTCCTATTTGCCAACTGATTCAACTGTGGTTTGTTTTCTGCAGAGAGTTTAAAAATGGGAAGACGCAGATAGTCTGGCGAGATAGTGAGAGCCCAGAACAGGAGCTCCCAGCAGAATGGGAGGCTTAGAGTCTTGTGGCTGTGGGAGAAGGCAGGAGGTAGGTGAGTCCATTAGGACATCAGTTGACACTAGACTCCCACTTCATCAAGGGCTGAATGCACACAGGGTAGGGGCGCGGCAACACAGCCCTGGCGTTGGAAGTCATAGCTCATGGTAACAGGAGAGCTGGAGGGAGACAGGCGTGCAGCATTGTCTCTCATGAAGCCCAGATCAATATCCTAGTGATGACTTTGCTGGCGCCTGAGATAAGTTCCAACAAGTGCATTTAGATCCTGGTTGCCTTAGCCACAGAAGTACTTTAGAAAGCATGGCAGCTGGAGGAGAGGTGAGGGGCTGGAGACACAGGCTCTTGGGGGTGCCTCTTGCCTGCAATTGTAGGGTAGGGGGTGAATGGAAGAGGGTCCCACTAGGCTCAGCAAAAAGGAGCCTGGGAGCAGAGGAAATATTTTCCCCTCTACTTCCAAACACCATTTAAGAGTTCAGCAGTCCGGTGCCCTGGTGGGCTTGCTTACAGGGGAGTCAGAAAAACACCCCCCCTTACACTAATCCCAGCATTATCCTGGCACGGTGGGGAAGAGCTGTGTTTAACCGAGCAATGCTTATCTCAACAGCTCCTCTAGGAAGGAAGGTAACTAAACAGAGATTTCATTTTGAGGTAATAAAACTTGCATTAAACAAATACGCCGCATGCTCGCACATACGGCACGCTGCAGATCTCCATCTCCTTCCTAACAGTTAATCCCAGAAGTACTTTCACTCCTGGCGAATGTTTACTTAACATGCAATAACTGGCTTATTACGTTTAGCATATTAAATTCAACAAGAAAGTACCCAGAGCACATGGAAGAATATTCTCCCTTCCCTTTCAATCTGAATAAAGAAATTAATTATGAATCCAGAGTAAATATGATTGGGATGATCAGTTAGCATTTTACACATAACTCTCCTTAAACCTGATTAGCGGAGCATTTGAGAAGAAGCTTAATTCAAGATACTATGTGTGGTTATTTTCATGCTACTACCTGCTTGGAGGAACAACTCTCTCATTTTGTTTCCTGGGTCCTAGCACCTGCTCTGGAATCCCTGGGTAGCACAAATGGTTAAGTGCTTTGCTGCTAACTGAAATGTTGGAGTTTCAAATCTACCCAGAGATGCCTCAGAAGAAAGGCCTGGTCACCTACTTCTGAAAGGTCACTGTCACTGAAAACTCTACGGAGCACTGTTCTAGTCTGACACATATGGGGTCGCCATGAGCTGGAGCTGACTTGGCAGTAACTAGTACTGCAACAGCATCTGCTCCAGTTTTGAGGACAAGAGGGCCAGCTGTCCTGCAAACCATGCCCTGCTCTGCCCTCTCAAGCTGCTCCAAGGAGAATTAGCTATCTGTCTTGGGTAGCGGGGAGAGAAGAAGGAAGAGAAGGACAGGGAGCACTTTCCCTCTCTTCTAATCAGAGCTTTCTTGTCCCTCACCCTCATTTCTCACCTTGGACACTTCATACTGCAGTGAGCCTTGACAAGAAAAGGAGGAAGAAATAATTGTGGGCTTGAAGTCATGGAAAATGAAATACGAGAACATGCGAAGGCCGTGTGGCATTGAAACCTTCCTCCTAGGGCCCTGGGGCCTGTCTAGGAAAGGAGAAGACCCAGGATGTCCCCGTAGGGAGTTGACAATGAGCGTCTCGATGCATTGTCTTTTCTGGAACCGTCTTTTGCTCACGGTTCATGTCCCAAAAGATGAGCTTTAGATGTCAAGGCCCTGGGAGAAGAACAACAGACGGGAGGTGGATACCGCCTGAGTGTCAGGCTAAGCCCTTGCCAGTGGCTCCGAATCACCCTGCCTGGAAGGTTGCGATGCAGGGGGCTGTGCTGGACCATGGGTCCCCTCCTCGGTACTGCCGCAGACCCATCCCCTCACCCGTGGCAAGAGGTTCTACTTTGTCAGAGGGGTGCAGAGAGGAGCTGTGTCAGTGGGCTGTAGACAAGGGTCTGGGTTGGTCGGTCAAAGACCTGGACAAGAGTAGACAAACTCTAATGACCTCTAACTCTTTTTCTTTCTTTTTTTCTCCTGAAGCCCACTGCCTGCAGGGAAAGACGGAAAGGCCTTGAGTATATTTGATGCAGGCATTTGCTCTCTGAGCTCAGGGAGGTAGGGAACGGAAGGCAGACACAGGTGCACCTGCAGAGAGTGGAAAGGATTATACTGACGAATGAGTACTAGGCCAAAGCAGACTCCTACTTTAATAATGACAACAGCTACAACTTGCTGAGCTATGATGTGGCAGGAACTATGCAGACAGAATCCCATATCATCCTCAGGCTCTCCTGCCAGGCAGGTCTCTTGTCTCCATCGAGGCAGGATGCAACTAAGCGTCGGAGATGCTAATGGCTTATTTAAGGCTGCAGGGTGGGGCAGTGGCAGAGCCATGATTCCAGTCCAGGTCAGCCCGACTCCAGAGCTCATGCCTTGGGCCACTCCAGTCCACTGTGTCTGTTGTCTGTTTGATTAAACGCTCTGTGTGTCTTCTGGGGAGAGAATAGGGAGGACGAGGGAGCCACGCTTTACTCTGCGGGGGCAAAGCTGGGGCAGAGTTGGCAGGCTTGGTGGGGATGACCTGGCTGGGCTCCTAAGGCTCGAGAGCTGACCACTTGTCCCACTGCCTTCCTGGTTGTAGATGGCCTCAGGGAGTGTCTGTGTGTGCTTCCTCCTCCTTCAGCCCTTCAAGTCTGCAGGGTCCTGTGGTTTGATTTCTGGGGGCCCCCACCTTCCCTGCCTCATCCCTGTGTCCCTGGTGGCATTAGGCTCCCTATGCAGTATTGGGAGACAATAGTGAGGAGCTGGGCTAACAACTCTCCAGCCCTCACGTCTGACAGGTGCTTTTGGAGGCCCATCAGTGCTGCCGGTGAGCTTCCCAATGATGGGAACTGCAGAGGCCATGGGGCAGAGAGTCGCCAGCTCCTGACATCCTAAGGGCCATGGAAGAGACGGTAGGGATCATCTATTCCTACAGACACACTTTCTAGATGAGAAATCTGAGGATCAGGGAGCAAAGTGACTTGCCCAAAGTCACACAGCTTGTGAGTAGCCGAGCTGAGGCTTGGCCTCGGTTCTCCTGACACCCAGTGCTCCCAGACCACTCTTTCTACAGATTCACATAACCAGTGACCAGCTGCCATTGAGTCCACCCCATGTGTTGCAGAGTAGAGCTGTGCTTCATAGGGTTTTCAATGGTTGATTTTTCGGAAGTAGATTGCCAGGTCTTTCTTCTAAGGCACCTCTGGGTAGACTCAAACCTCCCACTTTTTAGTTAGCAGCCGAGTGCTGAACTGTTTGCACCACCCAGGGACCCTGCCAACATCACAGACTGTGCGTTTCTGTCCATGAGCATGCACCAATGGGCTGAGAAGCATGCACACATAGCATCCATCCAGCTGTGGCTGAGCTCACAGGTGTAGCAGATGAGAGGGTGAGGGCCTGCGGACCTGAGCCCAGTCTACCTCTCAGCAGAGCCCCTGTTCCAGGAGGGCCTGAGCTGCAGCCTCGCATTGCCCACAGAACGTCCTGTTCAGGAGTCATCCAGCCCTCCACAGGCCTGTGGGGTGCTGATTGCAAGACTAAGAGGGGCCCTTTAACCAACATCAACCTAATTGTGGAGTGATAGATGGCGCGGCACAAGCATATGGTGAGTCATTACCATGCCCACTAATCCCGCCGGCGTCTGGGCCTTGCACCTCGCCCATTCAGCCGAATTCATTTCTCACAGACATCCGTAATGAGGGTGCCTGTGGCTCACTGCCCAGGACGGAGGCTTTAATGACGTTCACAAACGCTGAAACCTCAAGAGCGGTAATAAGCCTGGCACTGCGGGAAACTGGGGCTGCATCAGGCCAAAGTCTGTGGTGCACCCGCTCCCTCCTGCCTGTCCTGTGCCTGAGGAGACGCGGTGGCAGTTTTGTAGGGTATCCATGGCCGTGGCTGGGACCTGAGGGGACCGTTCACCTCCCCAGGCTCCTGCCATATCCTCCTCACTTCCAGTTTCTCTGGTACCGCTTCTTCCCGTGGCCTGGGGCAAGGGCGGAGAATCTGATTTCTAAACGGAGCTGTAATTCCTTGCGTCTGTATGGCACTTCACAGTCTCCATGTTCTCATTGTTTCCTCCCCGAGACCCCGTGGAGTAGGAATCGGAGTTTCCATTTGGCTGATGAGGGTCAGAGGGACCAAACGGCTTCCTAAGATCTCCAGGCTGGTGCGTAGAGGGTCCGGGACTCAAACAGTTTTTAATACCAAACCTCACCAGATTTCAGTGCCCACCTGCCTAGGAGTCTGCATTTCTCAGCTGAAGCCCCTTTCCTCCGGGGTCTTATGGCATCCTACCAAGTTGGTGACTAGACTGTCCAGAGGCCCAGGGTAGGTCCTGAGACCAAAGGGACTTGGGTGGCTGAGACTGAGAACCTGGCCCAGCCTGGCAGCGTGCTGGGCTCTGTAAGATCTCTGCCCACAGGGCTCTCTGCAGGCTGCCCTGGGTCCTGCCCCAGCTGCTTCTGCTCTCTCTTCTGGCTCAGACACACTACTTATGACATTTCCCTTTTTCTTTCCTGCCCCTGGGTGATATAAATAGTTACTCAGCTGCTAACCAAAAGCTTGGGAGTTCAAGTCCACCCAGAAGCACCTTGGAAGAAAGGCCTGGCAAACTACTTCTGAAAAAATTAGCCATTGAAAACCCTATGGAGCATAGTTCCACTCTGACACACATGGGGTCACCGTGAGTCAGAGTTGACTTGACGACCACTGGCATCTGTTTCCTGTAGACCCAGCAGTTTTTCCTCCAAGGCTGTTCCTTGCCAGGATAAGGTTCTAAGAGAAGGAGCAGACCTCATGCCTTCTTTCCTCTTCCTTCCTGTGGCCAGCAGGCATCACTCCAGCCCTCTAAGTGTGGGAATTCACTCCTTCTGCCTCTGACCCTTCCCTAGGCTTCCTGGAGTCATGGCCTGATAGACATGAGGTCCCTAACCCTTGAAGCCACACACTGATGAACCATGGAATTTTCAGGTCACTCCTGCCCAGGAGTTGGCCCCATCACTGCCATAGAATGGAAAGAATGCTGAACTAGGGGTCGTTCTGTGTGACCTTGAGAAAGTCATTTCACTTCTCTGAGTCTTTTGCTCTCTCTTACTTTGAAAATGGCAATAACAATATCTACCTCTCAGGGTCCTTATCAATTCAAACTGAGATAATGGACGAGAAAGTACGTGATGAAAGATGAAGCAATGTCATTTTTATGGTTGCTGTTAAAGGCTGGCTCTGGGGAGGTCGAGGGAGAGGACCTGTGGCTGCAGAGAGTGGAGCTGAGGCAGGGGAGCCTCTCACCAAAGCCAGGGCCTTGCTCATGTTCTTAGTACCCCTTGCAGAGCTGTGTTCTCAGTGGAACGAGGGTGACCTGACCTGATTTACGTGACGGAATGATCCGTCTGCCCCTCCCTTTCTCCTTTTGAGTGGAAATATCCCTGCTTCCATCCTCCCACCCCCAGCTTTGTGCCCACCTCCTGCTCACCAACCCCACAGTGGTTGCCACTGCCATATGAACACCCCAAATTGGAACATATGTCACTCCTGGAGCCCCATCCGCCTGGACGCAGCTACATGCCTATTTTCTAATTTCCAGCTGACATTTCCCTTAGTGAAATAAATGAATTTGCTCCGGCAGCGGCCCTGCTCGGATTAAGCTGCTGTCAGAGTCCCATGCACCAAACAAATTGTTGCCCGCAGCCCACTGTGCGGGATGCATTCCAATGGGTGCTGGGGAGGAGGGGGCCAGGGGGACCAAGAAGGAGACTGGGCTTGTTGGGAAAGTGGCTCAGTCACACCAGCAGGCGCGCAGGGACTCAAGGAGTGGCAGTGTCAGGGCCAGGAGCCCAGATGCCAGAGGAGGCAGGGAACAGGGCATCCAATTGAGTGAGACCTTCTGAGGGTGGAGGTGGGGCAGGAGAAGGCTTGCCGGGGCAGGGCCCACGAGAGGAGCAGGCAAAGGTGAGTGCTGGGAAAATCCATGGGAAGCAAACCCTCCTGCCTAGGAAGAAAAGGGCCAGCCAGGCGGACTCACTGCTCAGCGATGATGTACTCCCCTGGGAGGGGCGTGCAGGGCACCCCAGCCACCTGCACGTGGTGGGCGATCTCAGAGAAGTCCAGGCCCAGGTTCACGCCATGGATGGTCACGCGAGTCCCTCCTTCAGGTGGCCCAGACACTGTCAAGATCTACAGGAGGGAAAGGGGATTAGCAAACTTGGGCAGCCACAGAAACAGAAATGGCAGTGCCTTCTCCCTCCCCAGAGGGAGGCTTAGGCCTTTGGTGGACACCAGGATCTGGATGAACTACGTGTGTGTTCTGCACTTTTTAGCTTATCTAGGATCCTGATACCATCTTCTGTTTTACACTACCTCCTCAGTTCTTTAGCTCAGCCATTCACCCACCTATCCACCCAGCCACCCACCCATCCATCCACCCACCCACCCTCCCACCCACCCATCCATCCATCCACCCACCCATCCATCCATCTATCCATCCATCCACACACCCATCCACGCATCCATCCACCCATCCATCCATCCATCCACCCACCCACCCATCCATCTACCCATCTACCCACGCACCCATCCATCCATCCATCTACCCACCCACCCATCCATCCATCCATCCACCCACCCACCCATGCACCCATCCACCCACCCACCCATCCATCCATCCATCCATCCATTGTAATAGATTATTAAAAACAACCTATTTATCAGAAAGTGTACTGGACCCAGAAAATCATTTTTTCACATGTGTCTCTAATTCACTATAGTTGAATTAGTGAATTCAACTGATTCCACCTGATTGTGGGCAGATCCCATACTCTCTCTGAACCTCAGTTATTCTTAGTTGTGAAGTGGGATAATTATGTCTACGAACTTCACAGGGAACTTGTGAGCTCCAAATAGACGATGTGTTTGGGAGCATTCTGTAAACCAGAAAGGGCTTTGTAATTGTGACTGTTACCATTGCTACCCCTGAGTGCTAGGCCCTGTAGGGGCACAGTGATGAATATGACTGGAAATTTGCCCTCAAGGAACACACAGTCAAGTACAATGAGATAAAGGGAGCACATAAATAATGCTGGTGCAGGGAATACAGTGATAAGCTAGATACAGGGAAAAAACTGTGGGAACTCAGAGGAGTCCAAGATTATGTCTGGCTCTAGGGGGGTGGATCAAAGAAGGAAAGTGTGTTTGATGTTGTTTTGTGAAAAAAATTCTGTGGCACATGCTAGGACCAAGAAGAAATAACTAGGAGTTTCCAAATCTTTACTGGCTTTCTGTAATTCAGTCACCAAATGCTGACTCAGTCTCGTTTGCTTTGACCCAACAGGAAAAGGAACTGCAGGACCAGGCTCTCCTAAGGTGGAAGCTTCAGTCTGGAGATCAAGGTCTCAGAAAAACGTGACTCTGTGGGATCCAGCAGATCTCAGAGACTAAGCTCATACTTTGTGGTCCGTAGTTATCTGAACCAGGGGAATATTTGAGAGGAGCTCTATCCCAGGCAGCAGAGAAAACAGAAATTCAGATAAAAGGGGCTCAGGGGATCTTTCTTCTCCCAAGATCCTCATTTTATGGTGAGAAGACCAAGACCCAGAGAAGTTGGGGATGTAGCCAAGGCCGTATATAATGTGAAAAATTGTGAAAAATTCAGTGCTCTTTTGCATACACCATAAGAAAAGCAAGGACGGGGCAGGAAGGAGCCTTGACCAAGACCAGGAACCCGCCAGAATCTCCCCGATGGGGTCTGGGAAGATCCTCAGCCTCCGTGTCCTTGGGCACTTTTGGAGGGCCTCCCCTGAGCCCTGCACGTGCTGGCGGGGTGGTCCTGTGGGCTGCGGAGTCAGCTGTCCCAGGGCAGAGGTGAAAGGTGAATACAGATGAAAATGCTGTCAAAGGCCCTGGAGTCTTCATCTCTCCTCCCCTCTCCTGGCAAGAGACACGTCTCCCTTCTATGATGTGGGCACCATGACTTCTGCCACAAACTGGCCACAAGTCCCCAGGTGATAGTGAGTAGAGAAGTTGACAGTGGGGGTGAGGTCCCAGAATGTTCTCCTTCCCTCTGCACCCAGCCGACATGCTGCTCACATCGTAGGCTCAGTGAGTGTGCTGCAGAGTCAGGACTCGAACTCAGAGCTCCCGGCCTCCCATCCTCTGTGTGGGCTTACATGGTGCAGCCTCCTTCCCTCCCAGCCAGCCCAGGCGGTGAACACGCTCAACCGGGGGCCTGTTTCACCCCGTCACCTTGTTTGTGCTCTGACTCCCTTTCCTGGGAACAAAATATCCCACATTATGAATAAAAATAACCAAGATACTTGAACTAACTCAAGGGTGAGAGAGTCAAGGTGGCTCAGGGGCATCTCTGGGTGCTGGGGGTGGGTGTAGGGGGAGGAGGACAACTTGGAGAAGGAGTTGGTGGCATGAGGAACCAGCAGCCCCTATGGTTCCCTGTCTCTGGGGACTCTAAAAACATCCAGCAGTAATAGACCTTGGCGGTTCCACTCTCCCCTGGCACGGTTGCCTTCAGGTCCCTGGGCCTCCCAGGCTCCAGAGAAGCACTCTTGTTAATGAGAAGCAGGGAAGGGGCCACCTCCTTCACTGCAGGAGAGCATCATTAGGAGAGATCCTGCATTTAGAGCCTCCTTCTCCTTTGATCCACTTGGAATAAGCTGCCGATGCCCTCCCTCCCCTCCCCCAGCCACCGGGATGGCATGCGCTCCCCTACAAAAAGGGATGACAAAACTCTGGTGATTGGTTCTCTCTCCTTCCCCCGCTTTTATTTTCAAAAATGCATTCTTTTGCTCACTGCAGTTAATTACAACCTTTCAGAAAAACTGTGAAATGAAATCTTTCTAGAAAGCCTAAAAATATTTCTGTCTCGCAGGTAGCGTGTGGAGACTATATTGTGGGAACTCAGGGGCACTGGCAGGTTCTTCAGGGTAGCTTCCTCCCGCTGGCAAGTCACTGTGGTATTTATTCCCCTTCTAGCACTCGAGGGTTGGAGTCAAAGGCTTGGCCATGGGCACCAGGGTGCTGTAATGTTGGCTTGTTTGCACAGAGCTGTTCGGAAGCATAAGTCAGCTAATACTGTTTGGAGAAGGGAGATCATTTCTTATATTTTTAAATTATTAGATAGAGAGAGAGAGAGAGAGAGGCTGCTGAGTTGGACTCTGACTCATGGTGACCTTATGTGCAACAACAAAATGTTGCCTGGTTCTGCGTCATCCTCACAATTGCCAGCATGTTTGAGTCCACTGTTACAGCTATTGTGCCCATCCATCTCACTGAGAATCTCCCTTGTCCTTGCTGACCCTCTACTTCCCCAGATAGAATGTCCTCCTCCAGCAATTGATCCCTTCTGATGAACGTGCGCAAAGCAAGTGAGTGGGACAATGTTCTATTGGGATCCATTGGCTAATTTTTGGAAGTAAATCACCAGTCCTTTCTTCCTGGTCTCTCTTAGTCTGGAGGTTCCACTGAAAGCTGTCCACCATGGGTGACCTTGCTGGTATCTGAAATACTGGTGGCATAGTTTCCAGCACCACAGCAACACACAAGCCACTACAGTACAAGTGTTATAGCCCTGGTGTGAGGATACAAGTCAAAGACACAGGTAGTTTGGGGTGAGGAGACACCAACCGCATCCCTTCTAACCCACTTAACAGCTGCTGGAATCCAAACCAGGAAAATCAATGTCCTTGGGGGTCATTAAGCCAGGTCCTCAGGGCTTAGGAAGCACATGGGGAATGCTGGGTCCCTGTGGATATTCTTTTGGTGCCATGTGCTATACCTCCAGCCCCTGGGCTAGGTGGTGAAGGAGTGCAGGGGCAAGGCACTAAGCACCCCAGGCCTGGGGGCTCACAAAGGGTACAGCTTAAAGCCTCCTTGCTTAAAGCAAAACTGATGGGTAAAAGTCTGGATTTCCAAAACACAGACGAGGTGTGATTATTTGATTTGCAGGAGTATTCCCAAGGCTTCCATTACTGATGACTTGGAAATCTATATCGTTGGCTCAGACCTCTCTCCTTAGCTCCATATCCATATATCCAATCGCTACTGGACATCTCCACTTGCACATGTACGTCCCTCAAGTACCTCAAATTTCACCAGGTCTAAAAATGAACTCTTAATTTTCCTCCTCCCACCCCCAACCTGATTATCCTCCCAGATTCTCTTTCAAGGTTAATGAAATCACTGTGCGCTCAGTCAGGAATCGTGCAAGCCTCTTCCACTGTTCCTTCTCCCTTGCCCACCATGTATAATAAATCAGGTCACCAAGCCTATCAGTTCATATTCCAGTGTGTCTTTTGAGTCTGTGCCCCGCTCTGGGTTCCAGATGCACAGAAGGTATAAGCGAACTCCTGCATCTCTCAGCCACACTAGCTGGGACAGGCTCTGTGTTCCCCCATGTCCGCCTAGCTCCCTCAGAGCTGCCAGGCCAACCTTCAGGAACATATGCTCAGTCAAGTCACTGGTCTCTTGCTCTAAAAACGTTGAATGGCTCAGACCACCATCCAAAGTCCCTACCTCCTAGCCTGGCATTTGAGGTCCTTCTTGTTCTAAGCCTGCTTTTTGTCTTCAGCCACATCTACCATTCAACATGCTCTACCCACATGCTACAAACTAGTTGCTGTCAATCTGTTGCAACTCACGGTGACCTCATGTGTGTCAGAGAAGAACTATGTTCCATAGGGTTTTCAATGGCTGATTTTTTGGGAGTAGATTGCCAGGCCTTTCTTCCAAGGTGCCTCTGGGTGGACTCAGACCTCTAACCTTTTAGTTAGCAGCCAAGATCATTAACCATTTGCACCACCCAGGGACTCCCCCTAGATGCTAGCAGTCCTAGACACACAATGCACCTTAAAAATCTCTGTGCCTCTGGACACATTGCTAGCTGAAGAATCAGGGAGGGCTGGGGTAGAAGTCTGTGCTCAGAGTGCAAAGTCGCGGGGGAAGGTACCCTGTAGCACACATCCCCCACCCCCTGAGGCCTTCCAGGTGACCATGAGTCCAAGGGTCTTGATGCCTGTGTGGTGGCCTGGGGTGGGAACCCAGGCATCCTACTTTCTTCATTTCTCCCTAGGCCCAAGTACCAGGAGAGGCTGTAGAGGGCAGGCTTTGTGGAAAAGGATTTATTCTCCAGGGCAGAAGTGAACAGTATCCTTCAGGACGCCACCAAGCCCACCCTGGAGCCTCAGGCCTCCTTCCTAAGGCAGCATTAGATTGCGGGGACCCCAGGGCTGCATTCCACAAAGCTTGGCTCTCCTTTTGGGTCCATAAAGAGGCAAGCTGGCTGAGTCCCCAGCTACTGCACACTCCAAATCAGGAGCCTTGGAGGAGTTACAGAGCTGCAGAGGAGGGGAGAGTTAACTTCCAGCAGAGGAGAGGGGAAGGGCAGAGCAGAGTTATACAGATTTCCCCAAGGACAGATTAAAATGGCACAGTGTTAGCCAGATCCACAAGTCTTGGCTTCCAGCTTCAGATGGCCCTGTGTTGCTGACTGGGAACCCTGTGTGGCACAAATGGTTAACATGCTCGACTGCTGACCAAATAGCTAGAAACTCAAGTCCACCCTGAGGTGTCTCAGAAGAAAGGCCTGGCGATTTACAAATTAGCCATGGAGCCATACACATGGGGGCGCCGTGAGTCGGAGTCAACGCGATAGCAACTGGTTTTCTTAGCGGTGATGCTGGCTGCTCTGGGCTGGGGAAGAGCTGCACAGTGTCTGCAGCAGGAAGAGAGTGACCTTTGGAATCAGACCTGAATTTGAATTCCAGCTGTCACTTACAAGCTGTGTGACCTTGAATCTCAGTGTCCTCATCCGAAGACAGATAATGCTTGCCTGACAGGGATGTCGTGAAGATTAAGTGACATACTGTTTGGAAATTCCCTAGTATACTGGTTTAGAGAGCAGATCTTGATAACCCGTAGTTCCATCCTACACAGCAACGACTGTGAGGATGATGTGGGACCAGGCAGTGTTTCGTTCTGTGGTACACAGGGTTGCTGTGAGTCAGAACTGACTCGACGGCACCTAACAACAACCATGCTTCCCTTGCATCTTCCCAGCCCACACAGACTCGGGATGCTGGAGTTGGTAGGGAGCTCAGAGACAATGGGATCTTTTCACACATGGGAAAGGAGAACGAATGGACTGGAGCACCCTCACCACAGATAAGAGCTGAGGGGCTGACTGGAGAATGCCCAGGGCTTTCTGCGGCCTGAGCTTGGGCAGGGCCTGGGCTTCTGTGGATTCTGAGCCCTGCTCAGGAGCATACTCTGGGCCAGACAGCACCCTTCTACCTGGAATCCATTTTGGGGGATACTGGCCCTGTCTAAAATGGTCTTCATCCTTCCTCCCTCTCTTCTGGCCATTTCCTCTTCCCTGGCTACTAGCTGTTCTGGGATAGGTTCAATGTTCCACAAATAACTCAATGAATTCTTTCAGGAAAGTACTTTTGAATGAGGCACCCATGCAAACAAATGGTTTGACAGTTTGGGGTGAGTGTGTATGTGTGTGTACAGGGGTATGGAGAGAGGAAGAAGGAGAAGAAAATCTATGAAATCAGCTAGGAAGATTTCTAAACCAAAAAACTCTTTGCCGTTGATTCAAGCAGTTTTAGATTGACTGTTAACCTAAAGGTTTATGGTTCAAACTTACCAAGCAGCACTGCAGAAGAAAGGCCTGGAGATTTGCTTCTGTAAAGGTTGCTGTTGTGTGCCGTTGATCCCGACTCATAGCAACCCTATAGGACAGAGTAGAACTGCCCCACAGGGTTTCTAAGGCTGAAATCCTTACAGAAGCAAATTGCCAGGGCTTTTCTCCCCTGGAGCAGCTGGTGGGTTCAAACCTCTGACCTTTCGGCTAGCAGCTGAGCACTTAATCATTGTGCCACCAGGGCTCCTTAAAGATTACAGCAGAGAAAACCCTGTGGAACAGTTCTACTTTGTAACACATGGCATCTCCAGAGGAAGAGCTCTAGGTATTGATGAATTTCGCCCCCACATTTTTCAACACACATTCTGCTGTGGACCAGGAAACCAAGTTTTCTTCTGTGGACCTCAGAGGGAGGGGAGGAGGGACAGAAGAGCTCAGGGCACCTGCTGTTGCTGGCTGGGGGTGAAGGTGGACTCCTGAGGTGCACCCCTGTATTCTGTGCTAACCTCCCCTGTGCACGCCTCCGTGGCCCAGCCCTTACCCTCGAGGCTCCCCAGACCTGGGGTTCAGCTCTCTTCTCACATACTACATGTGCTCCTTGGGAGACTTAGGGGCCCTGTGACTATAGGGTCTAAAGTCCATGTGCCTTTGACATGCAGTTCCCTCTGTCACTCAAGCATGTCCACAACAAATGCCAACCCATCTTGCAAGGTTCTCCTCCAAAGACACTTCCTCAGGGGGCCTCCCCTCACTCCCATGGACACATCCAGTAGCACCTCCCCCTGTGCTCCCACTGGCCCTGCTGAACACCTCTGCGACAGCAGTCACCACAGCGGACTGTAACTGCTGACTCCTCCATCAGACAACAACGCTCTCGGACAGGGACTATATCACTTTTGCTCAGCAACCCGATACCTAGCACACTACCTAGAATGGAGCAGCCATCAATCAACATCCCCACTTCTCTGTTACTGGGAAATGCTGGATTCAACCAGAGTCTAGAAAGAACTGTGTTCTTTACTCATGGTTGGGAGAATGGAGATGACCCAGTGTCACCTGGGAGCCACGCAGTCCTTTAACACCCAAACCATCAAGACGCTCTTCCTGCCAGCTCCCAGCTTTAGCGTGAGCCAATTTATGGTTTCCTTTCTCATCAAATGGAGGACTGAACAGCAGCCTCCTCATCAAACATCCTTCAGGTACTGAAGACAGCAATTAAGTCACCCCTGGCCTGCTCTTCTGCAGTTGTTAGCCTGTTCTCAGAAGTTCTTGTTTTCCAAATCCTTTGATCATTTCGGATGCTCCTCTTTGGACTCTTGGATTTCCCTGAATCCTTTGAAAGTGCAGTGACCCAAGCGAGGCTTGTGGCTTGAGTGGTGGCCTGACCGAGGAGTAGCAGGGAATGCCCGTGCAGATGACTCCCTTCCCTCGTCACACCCATCACTAACCAGGCTGGCCCTGGCAGGACTGGGCACCTGGGTAAGCCCTGGGTATCTCTCCCACATTCTCTTTTCTTTGTCTCCTTAGAGCTCTTTCCCCCATTTTCACCCTGCTGTTCTCTTCTCCTAGAGAAACCTGTATTCACATCTTAATGGGACCTGAAGTCATATTTTTACCTTGCCTTAAGGGTTGCTGTTCTTGTTAGCTGCCATGGAGTTGGCTCCCTGACTCATGGCGACCCCCTGCACAATGGAGCCAACACTTCTGGGTCCTGTGCCGTCCCCATGATCTGCTGCAGATCAGGCCATTATGATCCACAGGGTTCTCAGTGACTGATTTTCAGAGGTAGATCGCCAGGCCTTTCTTCCTAGTCTGGAAGCTCCACCGAAACTAGTTCAGCATCACAGCTACACAGAAGCCTCCACTGACAGATGGGTGGTGGCTGCACTTGAGATGCACTGGCTGTGAATCCAAGCCAGCTCTCCTGTACAGAAGGAGAGAATTCTACCCCGAACCGCTATTGGCCAGTCTTAAGGGTATTGGCTTTTTAACTGGTTAGAGAAGAAAAAGTTTGTCTATTACCGGAAGGATTCAGAGGGAAATATGGGAAACACTTTAGGGCAGAGGGCTCAGTCCAGAACCCTAAAACTCTGCCCCAGAGGCAGTCACTGACTGTGCCCATGAAGAAAGTGACTAGTCCAAGTCCTGGCCCTGTCTTCCTGTATCTGCTCATCAAAAGCCAGGATGATCAGGCCAGCAGGGCTGGGATAAGGCTGGCATGCATAGGCCATAGCACATACGTCCATGGTAGCGGAACAGCTGGGAGGCTCCTGACTTCTGCTGGGGCCCTCTCAAAGCTTTGGGAAGCCATGTTCCCCACTACTCAGACCCAACCTGCTGGCAGCACAGCCTGAGCCCTGGGGAGCCTGGCGCAGCTGGATCTGTATTCCTGCCCAACTCCGTCATGTTTGTTTTCCTCCGTGGGTGCCCTGACCTGGAAAACAGCCACCGTGACGCTGGGCTCGCCTGATTCTCACAGTCACTAATTTAACAGTTCTGAGGGAACTGTGCCACAAAGCCGCCCAAGGGCAAGAGCAGATGCAGCCGATTAATTACAGCTGGGGAGATCCGAAGGCGGCGGGAGGGGCAGAGCGGGAGACCCTGGAGGGCCCGGGGCTTGCCAATCTGAGCACCCAGGGAGGCTGGGCTGGGCTGGGCTGGCCATTCCTGGGCTCAGACTCAGGCAGGGTTGGGGGCAGAGCCTTGGAGGGGCAGAGCTGGGAGGCTTCTATAGGGTAAAAGTTTAAGGGGGCAGAGGCGCTTCATGGGGAGCCTCACCAAGCCCCCTGTCCTGGAGATCCCCTCTTCTACTGGCTATAAAGCCAGTTGCCATCAAGTTGAATTCGACTCATGGAGTCCCCATGTGTATCAGAGTAGAACTATGCTCCATAGGGCTTTTAATGGCTGAGTTTTTGGAAGTAGATCACCAGGTGGTTCTTCCAAGGCACCTCTGGGTGAACTCAAACCTCCAACCTTTTGGTTAGCCGTTGAGTGCAATAACCGTTTGCACTATACATCCCCTGGCTAACAGAGACAGCCCTGGTGGCATAGTGGTTAAGAGCTTGGCCTAAACTTTGGCAGTATGAATCCACCAGCCGCTCCCTGGAAACCCTACGGGCAGTTCTACTCTATCCTATAGGGTTGCTTTGAGTTGAAATGGACTCAACAGCAATGGGTTTGGTTATTTATTTATTTATTTATTTATTTGGTTTTAATAGGGACAGCAAGGAGCCCTGGTGGTATAATAGTTAAGCGCTCAGTTGCTAACCAAAAGGGTCAGTGGTTTGAACCCCCCAGCGGCTCCATGGGAGAAGAGACCTGGTGGTCTGCTCCTGTAAAGATTCCAGCCTAGGAAACCCTATGGGGCAGTTCTACTCTGTCCTATGGGGTCACTATGAGTTCCATCCTTTGCTTCTCCGTGCTCTTGCTCCCCTGCGTGTCTGCACTCCCCTTGGCTTGGCCCCTGTGCCATCTCTCCCTGCACATGTCCAGTCTCCACAAATGAGGCTGGAGTGGGGACTACTGGTCTTCTTCCCCTCTCTGCACCTGGATTGATGACGAACTTTGTGCTAGCTTCTCCCTCCTCCTGCCCTGCAGGTTTACAGTTCTAAGTGAGCTCAGAAAAGAGAGGAAGGGAAGTATAGTGGTCAGCTGTGTGGGCTCTAGAGTCAAACAGCTGAGGGTTAAACCCTGGTTCCAAAACTTGCTAGCAATGTGACTTCAAGAAAGCTCTCTCTTCTCACAGTGCCTCAGTTTCTACATCTGTAAAATAGGGCTAATGATACAGATAGCTCCTACTTCATACAAGTTTCAGTGTGGTTTAAATGAGACAATATACGTAAGGTACTAAGTTCAGTGCTGGAGTCCCTGGGTGGTGCAAACGGTTAACGTGCTTGGCTACTAATGAAAAGGTTGGAGGTTCGAGTCCACCCAGAGGGGTCTTGGAAGAAAGGTCTGGTGATTCACTTCCAAAAAATCATCCACTGAAAACCCTACGGATCATAGTTCTAATCTGACACACATGGTCTTGCCCTGAATCAGAGTCGACTTGACAGCAATGGTATTAACTGGTATAAATGCAGTGCTAGGTACAAGATAATCATTCAGTCAACATAAGCTATTATTTTTCTTGTTATTATTAAGAAATCAGAACAGAAGTCAGGCTAGCTGAGGTCCACAGGAAAGGTGGCTGCGTTTTTTACAAGTCTTTTATGCAGGGGGAGTCTCTGGGTATTGTCCCTGGTGGGGACTCTGGCAGACGCAGACAGCCTGACCTGTGCAGGGCAAGTGGCTGGTGTGCAGATTGCCCGGCATAGCCTGGGCTACCTCTCGGACCATACTGGGCAGATCTCGCCGCGGCTCCTGCAGCCTGACAGGACCCTAGATTGGGTTTGGAGAGACTAACATCCGGGCCTCCCAGAGCAACTGAGGGAGGGGTTCCCCCACTGATGATCACACTTGGTGGGCAAAGCTTCTGTAACTGAGACTGGGCTTTCAGGAGGGTCCTGCCCTGAGCTGCCCCTAATCTGGACGAGCAGTGAGGACAGGCCGAGGGCGTGCAGACAGCTAAAGCTCTCTGGGGCACTTCCTCCTTCCCTGCTGCTTCGTGTTTTCTTGACTTTAGAGGGCAGTGATGCCAACGTCCTGCTTGCATGTTTCCATCCCATCCTGGATCCCAAAGACACCTGGATGCTGGGTCCAAGAGAGCCAACTGTCTTTTCCAACTTGCCGGATGTGTGTGTGTGCATGCGTGTGCATGTGGTGTGGGCACCCCTCACGGCAGGCTGGAGCCCAGCTGACGAGCTCTGCAGGGATCTATGGCATCAGCAGCGCGAGCCCTCCTGCCTGGCGTGCATGCTCACTGGCTCTGTCTCAGCCGATAGTGCATTCAAACCTAATTGTTATCTCAGCAGAGCAACTCCATTACTCTCCCTGACACCATCCCCCGTCAGCTGTTTCTTGCAGTGATGTTATATTAATGAGTGCCAGCTTGTTTCTCTGGGAAGCTGGGGGACTTATTTATTTCTTTGCTGGGAACTTTGCAGCAAGTTACTCTGGCCCTGGGCAGGTAGCTTTCGGCCTTTCCTGCAGAGAGTTGGTGCAGCCTTGCAGATAAATACTTATAAATGTCCCAACTCCCAAAACAGTTTTACAAATGCATTTGCATCAGAGAGAACTCAGGAAAAAAAAAACCGTTTGAGCAAGTGCAGGGCGGGAGGCAGCAGGAGCGAGGGATCATCTCAAGCTATCATAGTAGCGAAAGCATTTACGCTTGGTTTCAGAGAACAACGTACAAGGTTTTCTACAATTGATTTTCTTTCCCAGTTACATGTACCTAAGATAATGTTAAAGAGAATTTATATTCCCTAAGCATGGGTTAGGAGCTCTGGTTAAGTGCTTGGCTGCTGACGGAAAGGCTGGCATTTTAAACCCACCAGATGCTCTGTGGGAGAAAGATGCGGCAATCTGCTTCCGTGAGGATTTATGGCCTAGGAAACCCTATGGGGCAGTTCTTCTCTGTCCTACAGGGTTGCTGTGAATTGGAATCGACATGACGGCAGTGGGTCTGGTTTTTGGTCTGGAAGCATGGGCTAGTGAGGTGTTGGAGAAGTTACTGAAATTAAAAAATTAATTATAGAGAAGCTAAACGTCCAGTTGCCATCAAGCAGGCCCTGACTCACGGCGTGTATGAGTAAAACTGTGCTCTATAGGGTTTTCAATGGTTGATTTTTCAGAAGTACGTCACCAGGCCTTTCTTCCAAGGCACCTGTGTGTGAACTTGAACCTCTAACCTTTCATTAGCAGCTGAATGCATTAACTGTTTGCAGCACCCAGAGACATCAATACAGAAGCTACACAGTGGTAAATGAAAAACCGGTTGGCATCGAGTCAATTCTGACTCACAGTGACCAATGCCCCCACTCCTTGAATCAGTGTGGCCTTACTGGGCAATGTGGCAGGTGACTTCAGGGACACTCTGGAACTTTCTTTGGTACCCAGAGGCTGTTAGGTTCCTGGTAGGTTCTCCTGAGAACCCTGACACTGGGGGGTCTGCCCCCTGCATTTCCAGCCTGCTCTGCCTTTCCTTCTCCCTGATCCCGCTCTTGCCTAAAGCACGGACCACCTTGTGTCCCATCTTCTGGGCTGTCCATCAGGCTGAGATTCTTGAGGCATCAGAGCCCTGAAGCAGGAGAGCGCTAGCTCTCAGCTAACTTAATCAGCATCCCATGGACAGACACAGCCAGAGAACAGACAGAGTGAGTCTGGTAGCCTCTAGAAACACCCCTAGTTAAAGTAATGCCTACCTCTCAGGCAAGAGGTGATTGCTCTAAGCTCAAACGCACCTCAAAATCCCCTTCTTGTTTTTGTTTGTTTTACTCATAGAAATAAGTATGTACCTAATATGTTTAGGAGCCCTGGTGGTGCAGTGGTTAAGCACTCAGCTGCTAACCATAAAGGTCAGTGGTTCAAACCCACCAGCTGCTCTCAAGAGAAAGATGTGGCAGTCTGCTTCCGTAAAGATTTACAGCCTTGGAAACCCTATGGGGCAGGTCTACTCTGTCCTATAGGGTTGCTATGAGCTGGAATCGACACAACAACACACAATAACAACAACCTTTACAGAAGCAAATCTCCAGGCCTTTCTTCTGCAGTGCTGCTGGGTGGGTTTGAACTGCCAACCTTTAGGAATTGACTTGATGGCAATGGGTTATGGTTAGGAAGACAGTTAAACCCGTTGCTGTCCAGTCGATTCCAACTCATAGCAACCCTATAGGACATAGTAGAACTGCCCCATGGGGTTTCTAAGGAGCGACTGGTGGATTTGATCTGTTGACTTTTTTGGTTAGTAGCCAATCTCTTAACCACTGTGTCACCAGGTCTCCAGGAAGACAGATAGGTGTAGTCTACTGTAAGGCTTAAAACAAAGGATAGCCAAAGATCCCAGTTTATCTGGAGTCTCCTGGTATCTTCCCAGAGGACTTCTGATCCTGGAAACAGATATTTTTCTCAATACACTTGGGGTGAGGTGAGGTAGGGTGGTATACAGCCAAGGAATGCCCCTGCATCCTTCTGACCAAGGGAGGTAGCATGGTGCGGTGGGGTGAGTCTACATTCTGGAGTCAGATGGAACTGATTTTGAATCTCTGCTCCGCCACTAATTATTTCCTTTCCTAAGTCCTGTTTCCCCAAACCTTTAAATGAGTATAACAATAGCCATCTTGCAGGGTTGTTGGGAGGAGTAGGTAGGCAAAGTGCAGGGGTCTCAGTACATAGCAGTCTTGTTAAAGAAAAGCCATTATTATTAAGACAGCCAGAATTAGAATGTGGCTAATCTAGTCATGGTGCATAGGTGACACAAATAATTTGCACTTGACTTCTAACTTAACCACCCCTCGTCTGTCAGTTTTTCTTACTGTGTTTTATTGGCTATGCAAAGGCATTCAACGGTGTGGATCATAACAAATTATGGATAACATTGTGAAGAATGGGAATTCCAGAACACTTAAATATGGAACCTGTACACAGACCAAGAGGCAATCCTGCAAACAGAACAAGGGGATACTGTGTGATTTAAAATCAGAAGAGATGTGTAGCAGGGTTGTATTCTTTCACCATACTTACTCAATCTGTATACTGAACAAATAATCCGAGAAGCTGGACTATAAGAAGAAGAATGAGGCAACAGGATTGGAGGAAGACTCATTAATAACCTGCAATATGCAGATGGCACAACATTGCTTGCTGAAAGTAAAGAGGACTTGTAGCACTTACTAATGAAGATCAAAGATGACAGCCTTCAGTATGGATTACACCTCAACATAAAGAAATAAAAATCCTCACAAGTGGACCAATAAGCAACATCATGATAAACGAAGAAAAGATTTAGGTTGTCAAGGATTTCATTTCACTTGGATCCACAATCAACACCCATGGAAGCAGCAGTCAAGAAATCAAGTGATGTACTGCATTGGGCAAATCTGCTGCAAAAGACCTCTTTAAAGCGTGGAAAAGCAAAATACTTCACCTAGAAGACTAAGGTGTGCCTGACCCAAGCCATGGTGTTTTCAATAGCCTCAAATGCACGTGAAAGATGGACTATGAATAAGGAAAACTGGAGAAGAATTGATGTCTTTGAATTATGGTGCTGGCAAAGAATATTGAATACACCATGAACTTCCAAAAGAACAAACAAATCTGCCTTGGAAGAAGTACAGCCAAAATGCTCCTTAGAAGTGAGGATGGCAAGACTTTGTCTCGTGTATTTTGGACATGTTATCAGGAGGGACCAGTCCCTGGAGAAGGACATCATGCTTGGTAAGGTAGAGGGTCAGCAAAAAAGAGGAAGACCCTCAATAAGATGGACTGACACAGTGGCTGCAACAATAGGCTCAAACACAGCAACAATTGTGAGGATGGTGCAGGCCCGGGGAAAGTTTCATTCTGTTGTACATACAGGCACTATGAGTCACTACTGACTCGATGGCACCTAACAACAACAATTAACCTAAAGGTTGGCAGTTCAAACCTACTGTAAAAGAAAGGCCTGGGATCTGCTTCCATTAAGATTACAGTCAAGAAAACCCTACGGAGCAGTTCTACTCTGTAATACATGGGGTGTCCATGAGTCTGAATTGATACAATGGCAAGGGTTTGGTTATTTATTTTTTTAGTCTATTCATGGCCCTGGCCTGGGGTTAGTTTTCTGGTTAGCTGTGGAGGCTTAGCTCCCTGCAAGTGTTCTCTTTCTATACAGGAGAAAACTGCAAAGGGTGTATACATTAGAAGTTTTCACCTTAAACTTTTGGAGGAAGCAGAGTGGCCGGCAGGGCAAACAGTTTCTAGCCTCTTCAAGGTGGCCAGTGTTCAAAAATAGCCTGTGGCTATGCTGGGAGAGGCTGGTATCACCCTGCCTCTCACCCAGGACTCACATATCCAAGTGACAATTTCCAGCCTAGCATGTCCATGGTATACAGTAATTGTTCATGAAATAGTTGCTTAATGCGCAGATCAATTTCTTTGGAACTGTGACGTCTTCTCCCTTTGCTCAGAACGCTCACTTAGAGTAGATACCTCTGCCATATTAGCTCCAAAGTCCCTATACCCTCCCCAAGTTCCTCTTTGCAAGAGCATGTTCAAGCTTCTCTTGTTCCTGCTGGGTCCTGCCTGCTCATTGCTTCTTGGGAAGTGTTTTCTCTGCACCCTCCATTCTAGTGGGTGGCTCCCAGCATCCTCCTCTTTGAAGGCCCAGCAGGTCCTGAAGCACAGGCTGGGGAGAGCAGAAATGTGGTGGGCCAGGCCAGCATGGGCTTTCCAGTCCTCTGCACTCTTCCTGTTCCCAGGGTTGAACAGGTGACATGTGCACACATGCCCGGGATGACAGCTGGAATGGGAACAGCCTGGGATACTTCCCACAGGGGACAACGTCATTATCACACCAGAGCTAGCTGAGAAGGAGCAGACGGTGAGTCCTGAGGGGGTCCTAACCTGAAGTTTATGCAAACTGGGAAATTCAATAGGCTGTACAACTTGTCCTAAACGAAGCTGCCATAAAAGATGGGTCTCTAGGGGTGGGCTTGGTTGCCATGGAGACAGCAGGGTAGGGAGGGGTTAAGGAAGAACACAGCTGTTCATCCAGCTAAGCTTCAGCCCACTCCTTTTCCTAAAGTAGAGCTCTCTTGAGGTCATCGTATTTATTTCCCTGACCACAGGCAACACAGCTCCCATTCTAGCCCCCAGCTATTTCCAGGACTGGAAATTCTGCCACCCCAGCAGCCATCACAGGTCATCACTGAGTCCTCTAGTCACCTCTCAAGAAGGATCTGTGTAGTCAATGGCTTTTGTTTGTCTTTGGGCTTGCACTGATGGGGGTAACACATTTTGAAGATAAGGGCTAGAGGCAAGGAAGTGTGTATAAGAGGGTGTGGTGGGATACCTCACAGAATTCCGATGATTTAACATGGTTTAAGAGAAAGATCTCACTCATATGAAATGGCTAGAATAGGTGAATGTATATGGAGACCAGATTCTGTTAGTGATCGATTACACGGGCAGGAGGGAGGGAAAGGCTCACTGTTCGGGCAGCACTGAGCTTCTGTTTATGGTGGTGGCAACTTGGCAGTGGATACTGGTGATGGTTGATAACGTGATTAATATAATGGGTGTCACTGAATTGTACATGTGAAAAAGGTTGAATTGGCAAAAAATCTGTGCCAATGTCCAGGAATTAGTTGAGAACACTGAGAAAAAGCAAATGAGTTGATTGTTCTTAAAAGCAACTTTTAACAACAACAACAACAAAAAAGGTAACTTTTAACAGATTATACACTTTTGGCAAAAACTGCTGTAGAAATGAGGCTGTGCCCTTCTCAGGACATCCTATCAGGAGGCACCCGACGTTGGTTTTCCCATTTTTGATGTTAACTTTGATCACTTGGTTAAGGTGGTATCTACCAGGCTTCTTCACTGTAAAGTTACTATTTTTATCTGTTGTAATTAGTAAGTATCTTGCGGGGAAATACCTGTTTCTCATCATACTTTCTTCCACTAATTTTAGCATTCATTAATCATTCTTGCCTGAAACAATTATTACCGCAAAGCTGCCGAATGATGATTTTCTATTTTCATTTTCCTTCTACATTTACTAGTTGGAATTCCTGTGTAAAGGAGAGCTTTCCCTCTCCCCCATTTTAAATTTACTCACTTACTTGTACCTAGCAATAAGGGCTGTAGGTTCTTACTTTATTCTATGGGCTATAGGCCATTGTTATTATTTTGTTAATCATATTATCCAAGATTCGGCCATTGGGAGTTCGTGCCTTTTGACATGCACTCGGTATTTTTTTTTAGTGCTTCTTGCAAAAAACACATAACCAGAATTTAATCCTGAGAAATATCAGACAAATCCAAACTGAGGGACATTCTACAAAATAACTGGCCAGCACTCTTCAACAGTGTCAAAGTCACAGACGACAAAGGAAGACGGGGGGTCATGAGACCTGGACAGTGAAGTGCGACATGTGATCCTGGACTGGATCCTGGAGCAGAGCAAGGACATCAGTGGGACAACCGGCAAAACGGGAATAAGGCACGCATATTAGATGGTAATACGTATCAATGCAAATTTCCTAATTTTGATAATTGCACTGTGGTTATGTAAGATGTTAATTTTGGAGTGTCTGGGTGAAGGGTATATGAAAGTTCTTTGTACTATTTTTGTACCTTTTTGTCAGTGTGAAATTATTTCAAAAAACGAACAGTTAAAAAAAAATGAATAACGACTTTTACAGGGAAGGGAGAAGATGCAGAACAAAAGGCAATGATTCCAGGTAAGAGTGACTAAGAGGGTCTTGCACGTCTCCTCCCACATGTCCTCCCGAGTGTCTTGGGACACAGCATGGATCTGTCTCTCCCCAAAGATGCTCCTCCATTTCTCAACACCAGCAGGAGACACTACTGCTTGGGGCGTCAGACTCCTGCTGATATGTTCCCTGGGAAAATCAATTACCGCCTAATTACCTCGGGGGTTAATTAGCCTCTGTGTAGCTTGGGTGTCCTCCGTGAACGGAGCAGCCTGTTAGTCCCCGGTCAGCGAGCAGGACCGAGGTGGAGGTTTCCCAGTGACAGGCCTGCCTTGGGGCTGGGAAGGGGCCCCAGCCTGGTGGAGACTCAGGGGCAGCAGCTGGGGTTGGTTGAGGTAGGAGGTGCTGATGGAGGCTAGCCCCTGCCTGATTTAAGCTCCCCCATACTGCAGATGTACAGGGGCATAGAGACTGACAACTGCCACAGCAAGAATTACAGAACCATGCACGTTCTCAAGGCAGCAGTTGCTAGAAATCACCAGAATCGGAGAGAAGGCATGGAGCCCTGGGCAGATCAGGGAGCTGGCTGTCTCAGGGCAGGGGCTGGGGCACCACCCACAGCCCCTGCAAACATTCTCTTCCAGCAAGATAAAGACAGAGGAGGAATTCAGTAGGTGTCACTGGCCATATCAAAGAGTACAATGGGATGGGGAGGCCCAATCTTTGAGGGGCAGTGTCTACACCCTCCTAACACCTTCCCCCTGGGATGTAGACCTCATACACACTCTCCCACAGTGCTGCACTTCCCCAGGGACGCATGGCCGTACGGATGGATCTGCATCTGTCTTGTCTACAGAAAGAATAATAACAGTTGCCGTGGAGTCCATTCCAACTCATGGCGATCCCATGTGTGTCAGAGTAGAACTGTGCTCCGCAGGGTTTTTAAGGGCTAATTTTTTGGAAGTAGATTGCCAAGTCTTTCTTCTGAGACACCTCTGGGTGGGCTTGAACTTTCAGTTTGCAACACCCAGGGACTCCTATCTGGTCTATACCAGCTGGGAGAGGTCTGAATATGAAGGATGATTTTACGTTATTTGGGCAAACTGTAGAGAATTTAAACATGGTTTTATAATTAAATAAATCTGAGTCTGAATATTGGCTCTGTCAATCATCATCTGTGTGAACTTGGGCAAATTACTCAATTTCTCTGAGCCTCATTTTCTTCTCCTGTAAAAAGGAGATGAAAACGCGTAGCTCCCAGAGTTGTCGTGAGGACCAAATGAGACAGCGCCAAGCACGGGTATGGCACAGTGAGTGAATACAAGCTTCTCTTCAGATGACCCATCTACCAGGTACACGTAGACAAGACTCATTTCATCCTGAGTCTTTTTTAACTGATCTGAAGTTTCAATATATAGGAATACTCTAGAAGTTTCCCAGTACTGTGTGTGTCAGAGATGAGAACCAGGTTGCTGTCTTTGGCCGGTAGGGAAAATGAGCAGGAAAGGGACAGTGCATCCGCCCAGGGGAGAGGCAGAAAAGAACAGGCCCTCACGGCTTTCTCAACGCACAGACGGCAGAGACACCTGCCCCAGCCGTTATTCCTGCACCGTAAGGAACGTGCCATTCGCTTCCAAGCACAAATGACGGCTGGGGAGTAGGCAGTGGTGAAGAGTGATGAGCGCACAATGCAACCAGAGCTGAGACCAGCCATTCCTCTCCTGGCCACTCAGACCCACGCAGCCGCATTTCACCCACATCATCTACTCATCTTTCTTTGCAATTTGCTACTCAGGAAACATCCTTCCCCCCACCCCAGGATAATTAACTCCCTATTTCTTTCTGTTAAAACGCACAAACAAATTTGGGTGTAGAGTAAACCCTGGGAGATGGCATGGTGGCTCATGTCGTACCTGCCCTGACTTTCTTCTGTTCTCAACTTCGCCACTCTGAGCTAATGCAGCTCCCGAAATCACACTTCTGCTGAGAAGAGCTAAACTTGCTTTCTGAAATGTTCACCCACTGCAGAGCGCATTTCTCGTCCCCACCTGGCTCAGCTGGCCTGGCAGGGGGCTGGGCTGCTCCCTGCCCCTGCGTGGCGTGCTTGTGCACACAGACACACTTACATGCACAGCCACGCAGACGCACTTGTGTGCATTTGTCACTTACACCTGAGCAGGGGCCACTGAGACACACGCAGAGTCTTTACACACCCTCACATCACATGCATCTAGCCAAATTCTCCCACAAGGGCACCAGGTACTCCTCTCCCACCGCAGCACGGGGTCAGCTCCTGGCTATCGCTCTGGGATCTTGGGTGACTCACCTCGGTGATCTGGGGGTTGGAGCACTTGACATTGTGGCTGGACCAGTCGAGCCAGGGGCTGGAGGGGCTGGTACAGTGCTGGTGGAGGGTGCATCTGCGTTCGCCGCTGCACCAGCCGCACTCAAACTTCCGGTCGGCCTTCAGACAGAGGCCGCAGCTCTCCCGCTGGGCTGCGCACTTGTAGAGGTGGACTGCAAAGAGAGGGGCGGTCACAGGCGGCATTGGGGAGGGCTTCTCCCGAGTCGCCCTCTTCTTGCAGGCATGATGGAAAGTGCTCCTGACCATGCCACTGAGCACCATTATCACTGCAAGAATAACTGATGGAGAATTAATAATGAATCGAGGCTCTTGGCAGTCGTTTAAAGGCACTATAGGAAATAATACAAGAGTCTGGCTCGAGATTCAATCAGATCAGGGCTTTAATTGTGGACTCACCACTTCCTAGGAATGTCACAGATTATTTAACCTCCTTGAGCCTTGTTTACCTAATCTATAAAATGGGACTGATAATTGTTTGCTGTGAGGTTTGAATGAGACATTTTATATTAAGTGCTTAGCACAATGCCTGTTACATATTTGATGTTCTGTACGTGGTTATTATCTTTTCTTTGAACACCATCTACATTCTTAAGCTGCTGCCTCTCTTGCTCTCACATCTGGCCCTCACTGCGAGAGGCAGGGCTCATTTCCCACGGCAGGTAAACATGGCGCTCAAAGAAGGGCTTGATGACTTTCAGAGCCGGCTACAGTTATTGCACTGAACGGGAATCCTGAAGCTCCATCTCTCTCTGCTGCTGGATTATAGGCCCTGAGAAGAGAGAGGAGGCTTCCTGACATGCTGGACACTACCTGGGTCTAGGAGAGGAGTCCCTGGGTGGTGCAATGGTGAAGCACTCACTACTAACTGAAAGGCTGGAGGTTCAAGCCATTCAGAGGTGCCTCGGAAGAAAGGCCTGGCAATCTACTTCTGAAAAACCACAGCCATTGAAAACGCTATGGAGCATAGTTCTACTCTAACGCACAGGGGATTGCTGTGAGTTGGAATTGACTTAATACCAACTGAGTTTTTTTGGGGAGGGGGAGAGGTGTCAGCTTGGGCTTAAAGAAATGTTAGGCAGCTGGTAGTGAGGGAGACAGAGATGAGAAGGAGAGAGGATGACACTGTCCTGCTCACGGCCCCAATGGATGCACAGCATGTCCCCAGAGAGGACAGACTGGACACTTAGAGGTCACATTTGGAGTCTGCAATCCCCGGCCTTTGCTCTTACTGACTAAAAGCCCCCTCAAGGCAATAGTGGAGCTGTGCTTGCGAGCCTGGGGCTCAGTTTCTTGCCTGTTGGTGTTTTACACTCAAGAGTCCCAAGTAGTCTGACTCCAGAAGCACAATACTCCGCAAGTCATCATTCAGCTCTGTGGTCAAGCTTTGGGATGCCCCAGGGGAGGCTGGGTTTTTGTATTCATCCCTAGGACCTTATCCTTTTCTTCTGCTCTGTCAGACGCCCTTCAGTCCCAGCTCCAGGGACTATACTTAAATATCCTCAAACCTATGGCTTCTTGTGGTAAAGGGCAGCAACCTGGGAATCTTAAAATTAACAAGGACACACCAAACATTTATCAGTATGGGCCAAGTGGTCCATATCCATTTGTTTATCTGATCCTCATGATGACCCTGTGAGGCAGGCATCCATCCCTCCATTCCACAGACAAGGAACTGGAATGTACAGAGGTGACTAGGGCCAGTCAGCACAGCTGTAAGTAGAAGGGCAAGGATTTGAAGGCTGGTCTGTTGGATCCTAGAACCTGAGTGCTTTAGCGCTGTGGCCCTCTCTATCCATCACAGCGCACAGCCCCTGGAACTCAGGCCCTGGGCGGTAGACAAGTGTGAAAACAGCACTGCCCAGGCACTGAAGGAACTTCTCACAAGCCGTCGAGAGCCATCCGTGAGGTTTCTGATGTGACAGCTTGGATGCGGCTGTTTTTCTCTAAGCTTCAGGTACAAAGGCAACCTCTGGGAACTAAGCCCAGATCCTCAGCAGGGGAAATGTCTCCTCTCTTAGTGTGAGGAAATTTGGCCTGCGTATGAGGAGAGATAGGGAAAAAAAAAAAAAAAAAAAAAAAAAAAAACAACAACACAAAACAACAACAAAAAAAACAACTCCCTGGCTCAGTTTCTTTTTCTAGCCTCAGTAGCATCAACTTTAGAGGCAGCATGGGGCCCAGAGCTGCAGCCCCATAGATGCTGAAGGACTTACAGACTTTCTGTGGCCTTAACCCCTCCCTCTGTGCCCGTGGAGTGAGCCTTGGGCTGAAGGAGAGGCTTCTGACAAATCTAGCTTCTTGAAATGTGGTGATCTGTGGTTCTTACCAGGGTGCGGGTGGGTGGGATGAGGGATTAAGGCTGGGGAAGGGGGTTCAAATCCCACAGCGGCCTGCGCAGCAGTACAGTGATGTGGTTAAGAGTATGTGCTCTGACAAGAATGAAGAAAACCAAAGACACAAGGGAAAGATTAGTCCAAAGGACCAATGGACCACAACTACCACGGCCTCCACCAGACTGAGTCCAGCACAACTAGATGGTGCCTGGCTACCACCACCGACTGCTCTGACAGGGATCACAACAGAGGGTCCTGGACAGGGCTGGAGAAAAATGTAGAATAAAATGCATATTCACCAAAAAAACAGCAGACTTACTGGTCTGACAGAGACTGGAGAAACCCCGAGAGTATGGCCCCTGGACACCCTTTTAGCTCAGTACAGAAGTCACTCCTGAGGTTGACCCTTCAGCCAAAGGTTAGACAGGCCAATAAAACAAAATGAGACTAAAGGGGCACACCAGCTCAGGGGCAACGTCTAGACGGCAGGAAGGGACAAGAAAGCTGGTGATGGGGAACCCAGGGTTAAGAAGGGGAGAGTGTTGACATGTGTTGAGGATGACAACCAATGTCACAAAATAATATGTGTATTAATTGTTTAATGAGAAACTAATTTGCTCTGTAAGCCTTCATCTAAAGCACAATTAAAAAAAAAAAAAAAAAGAGCATGGGTCCTGAGATCAGGCTGGCTTGGCTCAAGCCCTGCTCCATCTCTTACTGACTCTTGGCACACTTCTTAACCTCTTTGGGTTTTGGTTTCCTCATCTATAACATGAGAACAAATAGGACATAGCTCTCAGAGTTGTCATGATGATAAAGTACTCTCAAACACTCACTTAGTGAGCACCTAGCCCACAGTGAATGCTTGTCAAAGCTGAGTTATTCTGATTATTCCTGAGAGCAGAGGCGGGATCTTGGTGTTTGCAGTGTTGAGGTAAATGCCTACCAGGCACAAAGGAGGAGCTAACATGTGTTTCTAGGACGATGAATGAAGACAGCCCTCATGGGGGGTCCCTCCGGCTTCAGCCCAGCTCTCCTTCCTGGGCTTCTCTTCCCCAGATGGAGCTTGAGTCGGCAGGCTGGTCCCCCCACACCGCCCCCTGCCCCAGGACCAGGAGAGCAGCCTCAGGCACCTTCTCTGTGCAGTGACCAGGGCCAAGGACAGGGGAACAAAAGCCTGACTGGAAACAATATCTCCATTTCCAGGGAAGCTGGCAGGACTTCTCTGCCTGCTGTTCTCCTGGGTCAGGTTCCACAGATACTTCAAAGTCTCCAGGAGCCAAAGAAGAAAGTGGATGAGCCAGCAGCCACCTGCCCGGTGGATGCTCTGGTTGTAATAAAACAGGGCTCTCAACATGGCTCATTTGATGGCTCCAAACGTTGCTTTAGGAGCCTCTGAAGAGTTCCACCGACAGAGGGAGTGTATTATTCATGGCACAGCAGCTGCTGGCTCTGATCCTTCCAGCCCCGGTCTTTCCCAGGGTCAAGAAAAGATCAAAACTTCACCTGAAGTAGCCGCTTACCTTTCAGGTCCTGAGGGTTGTCGATGATGAAATTGCCATTCCACACCACGGCAAAGTCCACGGCCAGGTTGCTGACGTCCATCCCATCATACTGGTACTGCGGGAGAGGGGCAGAGGCATGTGGCCAGTCAGACTCTACCACGGGGTCAGGGATGCTGCTGGCATCTCAGGAACGACAGCAGGAAAAGAACCAGGGCTCGCGTTCCCTCTGGGCTGAGAAAGGAGCAGGGAAGGATCAGGGGAACCCCTTGTGCTGCTCCAATCATCCCTACGGTGCTGGTCCTCTGACTCCTAGTCACTAACATCACCAGGATCCAGCGCAAGCTCCTGAGCTTGCCATTCAGGGCCTTCTAGAATCTAATCCAAACCAACTTCTCCAACCTTCTCATCCACTTGTCCTTGAATTCACCTGTCTGTGCAAACACACCTCCTAAGGTCCTCTCACAAGGACTCACAAGGGACGCTTCCCTCTTACCATGACCTCCTCATTTAACCCATGCTCATTCTTCCGGTTCTGCTCAGATGCCCCTGCGCAGGTATCTTCTCGGACCTCCCTGCCAAACATCCCTGAGCCTCTCTGTCCTCTGGTGTCACCGTTTTCTGCCTGTAACGCGGCTCTTCCCATGAGCTGCTTGCATCTTTTCATGCCCAAGTCCAGTCTTTCTAGAAGACCCATATGTTTCTGGAGGCCAGACCCTGCAGTGGGCCTCTGTCTCTGCACATGAGCCCGACTTTGGTCAGGAGTCCACTAGGGAAAGTACCCACAGCTTTCTGGGCACAGATCTGATCAGTCCTACAGTGAAAGGCCTCAAGCGGTGGCTGAGAGTCAACTTTCTGTCATGCTGGCCCCATAGAGTACTCTTAAGCCAGCCCTTCACATACTGCAGTAATTGCCCCTCTCAGTGGTCCAGCCCCCTGCGCTCTCTGAAGGGGGCCCCTGGGCATCGTCTCCATGGAGACTGGCCCAGCCCTGGCCGCTTAGCTCTTGAGGGCATGTCACTGTCAGCCTCCTGCCCCCAGCCCTTCCTGCCGCCTTTCCTCCCTTTGTTGTGTTCCGGTCCTTTCTCATCCCGCCTTCTCCTTGCGCTTGGCAATTGGCGGCCTTCCACTGATTACAAATTCTATCGAGCGCCTGTGACCTGGGAATCTGACAGCTCCCTGATAAGAGGCCCAGATTCTCTTTATCTCTCCCAGGAGGATTAGCTTCCCTCAACACCTCTGTCACGTCAGGAGCTGACCGCCCACAGTCAGAGACAGGGAGTTGGCAGATAAAAAGATCTTCTCTGGGCTAGTATTACAGTTAGACACCTTATGGCTTTCTGCATTGGTTTAACCCTTGCTGCTCCTGAAATCCTCTGCTTCCTCCTTCTCTGCCCTCCCACCTCACTGTATCCCGTCCTGCTTCCAGCTTGCCTCTTCCCACGTGTTCCTCCTGGGTAGCCCCCTCCAGGTTAGTCACACCCTGAATGGTGGCAGGATCTGGGGTAGAACTGACTCTCTGGCTAAAGTTTCACCAAAGGCAAAGAGGTGCTCTTTAAACTTCAGGGAAGGACATGAAGCTCTTAATTTCTGCCATGAGGTCCTCATAGCACTTGGTCCTCTCTGACATTAACCCACTCTGCTCTGGCTGAGGGGTCTGGGGATGTGGGGTCAGTCTATGGACCCAGAAAGTTCTAGAAGCTTGGGCAGGCCAGGCTGAGGCCATGGATGTGAGAGAAAGCCCTGGTCCAGACAGAGTCTGAGCCCGAGTCCTCTTACCGAGCTGTTCTGGCACTGGACGCTGGAGCTGTTGAAGCGCAGGGCAGGGACTCGGTGGATGGCCCCTTGGATGCTGAGGACACACTCATAGCCTCGCTGGCCGGACTGAGGCTGGGGCAGGTTTCTGGCCTTCAGAGTGATTGGCTTTACCTCCCCGACGGGTATCAGGATCTCTTCCGTGGGCACTAGCTGGGGACAGTCCTGAGGAGCAAGCAGAGAGCCTCTATCTGTCCTTGGCTCATACTTTCCTACTCACCTGAGCCAGGGCAGGGGCAGGACCCAGATGCTAGGCCAGCCCCCCTGTGTCCAGGTGGGCTACCCATGAGAAGGACACTACTGAGTTTAAGAGCCACGTGGAGTCAGCCAGGAAAATGAAACCTAACGCTCAGCTCCCGAGGCTTGGATATTGTCATTGGTATCCCGCCGTTGTTCTGTATCTGGTGTGCACGCTACAGTTGAGGAGTTAATTTTAAAGCACCAGTGTGGCAGGCTGTGGATTTTTATCTTCTGAGACACAGGATAAAAGAGCCTCTGTGTGTCGCGGTCCCCAGCCCTGGAGCCCCCGCCTCTTGGTTTCATCTCTCTGCCCCTTGCATTGTCCGGTGCCCGAAGCGTCCTGTTATCGGCAGCGTCAGCTTCCCAGCTCCGACTGTGCGGGGCTTTCCAGGAGGTTGATCAAGCCCTCCCAGCTGTGTTCTAAACACTTGCTCTGCCTTTTTATCTCATTTCATTACCAGGCCCTGCATGAATGCCAAGTTGCTTTGGAAAACAAAACCCCCAAAAAGAAAGTCTTGGTAGGGAGGGGCTATCATAAGGACCGAGAGTGAGAAAGTAAGGAAGACTGATTTTACTCAGTTCTATTCCTAGATGCTGCTCTCTTCCGGAAGTCAAATCACCAGCTCCCACAGCTCCAACCCCTGCCATTGGCTGTTGCCCGTTTTCTCCCTCTCCCCTGGGGAAGACCAAGCCTCGTGACCCCTGGCAGCGAGGATGTGGAAACCACCTCCACATGGAATTGTTTCCTCTCTCCAGGGAGATTCTTACAGGAGACTCCTCTCTCCCCTCTCCTCCCTGTGCCTGGGCAGTGGTTCTCAGAGAGGGTGTGGGGAATATGTGGGGTGGATGTTGTTCCAATGCAGGCAGAAGGTGCTAATGGCATTTAGGGCCTAAGTGCCAGGATTGCTACTTCCTGCAAGAAATAAAAAGAACTGTCCTCCTCCTAATGCCAGAGGCCCTGGTGGCGCAGTGGTGGAGAGCTTGGCTGCTAACCAAAAGACTGGCAGTTCAAATCCACCAGCAGCTCCTTGGAAACCCTATGGGGCAGTTCTACTTTGTTCTGTAAGGTTGCTATGAGTCAGAATCCACTTGATGGCAATTTGGTTTTCTGGGTTTAAGACCAGAGGCAACCCCTGTAAAGAAAACTTGTGTAACATAGGTAGCCTTGAGCAATGGAGCAGTCTGTAGGCCTCCTACTCACAGGATGGCCTCAGGCACTCGCTTCTCTTCTCTTGGCCTCAGTTGCAAGCCGTTCACGGTCTGACCCTGCGTGTCTCTGACCCCTGCTGTTCCTTTACCTAATTGTCCAGCCATACTGAGTTTATGCTTAGTTCTGAGGTGCCATCTCCCTTGCTGGAGTCCCTAGGTGGTTTAAATGGTTAATGCATTCAGCTGCTAACTGAGAGGTTGGCAGTTTCAGTCCACCTAGAGGTGCCTTGGAAGCAAGGCCTGGAGATCTACTTCTGAAAAATCAGTCCTTGAAAATCCTGTGGAGCACAGTTCTACCAAGAGTTGACTCCATGGCAACTGGGAAGTGGGGTCTCCCTTACTTACCCACTTCTGTTCTGTAGAACATGCTGTTTCCCTCTGCCAGAAACACTCTCCTCTACCTCCTTCCCTCTCTCTTCCTCCTGGCCCCTGTCCTGTCTCAACGCTTTTTGAGCTGATTATTTCTGAATCAGCCTCAGCGTCACCTTGCTGGAAAGCTTTCCCTGGCCCTTCTTCCCCTGCCCTCACCTTCAGGGTGGCTTTCGCACATTGTACCATGATCACATTTAGCCCACAGAACTGCCATTTCTTGTTGACTTGCTTCTCCTCACTGGGCTGAGAGCTCCTCGAGGGTTAGGTTCTAGGTCATTCTTCCCCATGTCCTCAGTCTTTAGCCCAGTGCCATGTGTATAGCGGATACTTGGTTATTGTTTGTGGAGGGGAAATGGAAAATTAGAAAATGAAGCAACGGACTAAAAGATGTCTAAGTTTCCTTCTAGCTCCAACTTTCTAGATTCTTTAGAGATGACTGTCAAGCCCTGCCCTTGGGACATCACAAGACTAGAGAAGAAGTTTGATTCCCAAAAGCTGGGGTTGGAGATGATCATTGTTTCTGGAGTTGCATGATTACGAACTTGGCATGTCTAAATCTATCAAGGATCCTGAGGATTTATGAAAAATTAGGTCCAGAAGATATTTCCTAGGAGGGCCTGGGTGGACCTTTGGGGCCACTGATGCCATCCCTCTGCTCGTGGGCCAGCTGCGTGTGAAGACCCCGAGCCAGGCAGGGCTTCCACTACAGACAGCGTCATGAGGAACCCCAGAACAGATGGGTCCCTGCTCAGGAGCCAGCCACTCAAGCTGCCCATGAGTAAACTGGCTCTTTACTGCACTTCCACTTTCTTTCCCTGGGAGCACTCCTGATGGAGGCTTTCATATACCGATAGTCCAGCAAAACAAGACGAAACAAAACACAAACAAACAAACCCAAACATCACACGTTAGGCAAACCCAGGCATCCTATGGAAAGGAGATACCACCTCCTATTAGTGACTAGAAAAATCCCCACCCAGGCCAATAAACTAGAATTTAAATTTAGACTAGAAATAAGGCTGAGGTATAATGGTGTGTGTGTGTGTGTGTGTGTGTGTGTGTGTGTGTGTGTGTGTGTGTGTGTGTGTGTGTGTGTCTGTGTGAGAGAGAGAGATTTTCAGACTCTGAGCCGGTTAATATATTGTGAATGTTGACCAGCTGTTTTTCAGTTCTAATGAGTTCAGACAACAAATTCAAATTTCAGTAGCAGGGTCTTCAAGATGTGGTTTTGGGAAGTAACGTGTGCATCCCTGACCACCCCTATGTAGATGTACCTCCATCCTCATCTATTTTGTGGTCCAGTCTATCAGCGAGCCTCACAGGATCATGAGTAGATTTTATGGGCACTCTTTTAAGTTTTTTTTTTAAAAGAGTCTAGAATTTTAGGAAAATTTCCCATAGACTGCTGTTTCAGACAATTTGGAGCTACTTTTAAAGACAATGACTGAAGTCTCCCCAAATGCCTACACAGGCCACCAGCTTGCCCCAATATGCCTTTGTGATTATTTGGCTATTCCTCTCAGCCAGGCGGAGTGGGATTTCCCTTCCAGTCTTTAAGGCAAAGGAAAAAAAATGCTGGTGCCCTAGAGACAAGCTCTCCTCGGGAAATAGGGGAAGATATGGACCCTTTGGGTTGTGAGATGGTTCTGATGAATATACTAATTAGGAAGCAGAGAGTCTTGGGTGGAAATGGTGGTGGTAGGGGCTGAAGACAGGTGCAGGAGAGCTGCCAGCCCCAAATACTGCCAAGCTGTTAGAATTTCGATACCTCTGAGGCTTGCCGAAAGTGACTGGTTTCATCAGGGTACTATCAGGCCACTTTCAGCCTGTTTGCTTCTGTGAGTACACACACACACACACACACACATGCACACATGCACAAGCATACATACATTCAGTTCCTGTCCTAGTAACCAGAAAGCAAAAAAATGCAATATGCTATTCCTTGCAGAATGTTAAGACTGCTTTTAACATCCTTAAGACACTCATTTCTGCTGCTGATCCTCACAGTCTGCTGATTAGGAACAATCTCTTTAGGTCATCTTATTCTTCCTCTGCCTCTAGGCCACTGGCAACCAGGATCACCTCGTTAGCAACAATCTTAGTTGAACCAAGATGAGTAGATGTCCTGTCTGGGAATGCCCCAGGGTGGGATAGCTGGGGAGGAGTGGATGTGGCTACGGGGGACAGGGACCCTGGCTTCGGAGCCTTGGGAGTCCTGGGGTCCAGCGCCCACTCTGTGCAGCTGTGCATGGCCAGCATTCTGCTCTGGGGACTCTTCAGCCCTTTGAAATGACTTCTCCCATGTGGAAATGGCATTATCTTCACCCACTGGACTTCAAAGAGAGACAGCAGCCAGGATCCTGGGAAGCTAATCGGATTTATTTGGTTCTATCTTTCCCCTGGGACAGGGAGTAAAGAAGATATTTATGTATCTACATCTCACTAGGCCTGGTTTAGCCATGAAGGGAGATGAGCTTTTAAAGCTGAAATCCATATACATGCCCATGCACACCCGCGTGCTAACGCCGTGTCACAGCCTGATCTGGCCCAGGGGGGCAGAGCCCCCGCCCCGAGACCTGCTGTGCTCTGGGCAGCGTAAAGATCTGACTCATTACCTTAAAAGAGCTAGAGAGATGGTTGACTGAAATTCAGTTTCCTCATCTACAAAGTGGTGCTGCCAGTACCTGAAGACCTCAGACTGAATGAAAGAAGGGTCTGGAAGTATGTTGTAAGTGGCAATAAGCTGGGTTAACTATTGTTGTTAGCATTATTACTGCACGTCTCGCGTGTGTATGTGTATGTGAATATGTGAATGCAGAACCTGAGGACATGAACTTAATCAAGGCCAGCTTGGGAAATTAACTCTAAATCCCAACTTCTGCATTAATTTATCATCGGAAAATTGCTTAACTCTCTATGCCTCAGTTTACTAATCTGTAATAGAATTCACTTCATAGGGTAGTTGCTAAGATTAAATGAGCTATTTAAAATGCTGCATATATAATAAAAACCAAAAAGACCAAAAATCCCAAATCTGTTATCGTCCAGCTGATTCCAACTCATGGAGATCCCATATGTTACACAATAGAACTGCTCCGTAGGATTTTCTTGGCTGTAATCCTTGCAGAAGCAGATTGCCAGACCTTTCTTTCACAGCTCTGCTGGGTGGGTTTGAACCACCAACATTAGGTTAGTAGTTAAGTGCAAACCATTTGTGCCACCCAGGGACTTTTGCATATATAATAAGTACTCAATAAATATTAGCTACCAATATTTTTATTTTTCTATTGCATTCACTTGAACACGGCTGTTCCTCACTGTTAAAGATGTGGGCAGATTTACCTTACGTGCTTTTACTCTGAAAACGGCACTGCTGACTCATCCTCTGTGGGGAGTTTCCCCAACTCCTGACCTGAATTTGTGCTGGCCGTCCACACTCTACCTGTCCCTGAGCCTCCATCACCACCAGCACAGGGACAGATTGAAGTCAGGTTTGCAAGTGTGGCTGTGGCCAGGGAGACACACATACTAACTGGTCCTGATTTTCGGTACAAAGCAGACTGTACTCAGCTTTTTGGGATGCCTGAGTTCTCTGCAGCCTCGGGCAAAAACCTAAATTTTTAGCATCCTGGTTACTACATACATCCAACGTGAAGTATCTGAGACTGCAGGGCTGTTTGAGAATCAATTGAGATGCCATATGTCAGTGGTTCTCAATTTCAAGCGTAATCTGGGATGCAGCCCATGCATTTGAAATTCTAACAAGTTCCCAGGTGATGCTGATGCTGTTGGTACCTGGGACATTCTGAGAACTCTTGCCACATGTGAGAGAATTACAGATGTATAATACATTAACCTTGCAATGTTAATCAACGGAGCTAGTCAGTTACGTAGGATGGTGTAACTTTGTCTTGCTTACTTTGGACATGTCATCAAGAAAGACCAAACCTTAGAAAAAGACATCATGTTTGGTAAAGCAGAGGGTCAGTAAAAACAAGGGAAACCCTCAATGAGATGGACTGACAATAGCTACAACGGTGGATTCAGGTGTACCAAAGATCATCAAGATGGTACAGGACACGGTAACATTCCATTCTTTAAACACAAAGTTGCCACGAAGCCCACTCAATGGCAACTAACAACAACAATCATTACACTTTGTTTCCAGGAGGTAAGCAGATACAAAATTTTGATTCAAGGAGGGCCTTACTAAAAGCATAGAGCTAGTGTACAAATCCCAAAGGAGCAACTAAGAAGAGTCCCAATTCCTGAGGAGCCTGAAGAGTTAAGACAGAACTCCTGACAGACTGAGGGAAACCCCACCCAGGGCGGGCACCTGCAACTTTGCATTTCCCCAACATTCAGGCACGAGGTTCCCTGAAAGCAGTGCTTTGGACAGAAAAGAGCTATTTGCTGGGAAGGGGTGTTGTGTGACAGGCTGTGATTAAGAGTTAAAGCAGTATTTCTGGAAGCTAAGGAAGAAGGGGTCCTAGCAACCTCGCTGGAAGCCTATAGCTTATTTCCTTTCCTGAGCAAAATCAGGAGCTGGATGGAGTTTGGGCTTCCCTCACGCCCTCCAGCCAGCCAACTCTGGAGGCCGTGCCAGGCACCAGCACATATAAGCAGTACGTGAGCAACAGTCCATGCCGTCCAGCTCATGCGAGCAGGGGAGATAAGGGCAGAAAGGGGACCGCCCCCTCCAACTCAAAGGAACAGACATGAAGGACAGAAAATGAGACGAGGAGAAGGGAAGCCTCTGGGTTTGTGCCCAAGGCTCTTTCGGCATTAATTTAATCCTGAGCAGCAGCAAGGCAATAGCTTCTCCAGGGCCCAGCACTCTAGAACATTTGAGTCAGTCATGGCTGAGAGAGAACTATGTTTCAGTGACTTCTAGATGGTGTGAGGGAGGCTGGGCATGTTTCCAATTAGCCTTCTGGGGCTCAGCCCTGCCGACCTCTACCCTGGCACCCCGTGTGTTTGTCTTGCTTTGTTACATGCATTCCCCCAGCCCCAGCTGCAGATTGTTTGTTTTGGTGTTTGGCTTCTGGTGGTTGCTCTTTGCCGTCTGAGGCCCCTAGGAGAAGTGAAGAAGCTGTTCCTTCTTGTCTAGATCCGCATTTCACCCTCCCTTCTGTATTCTGGTGGCATGGTGATTAAAGCACTCAGCTGCTAACTGAAAGGTCGGCCGTTTAAACCCACCAGCTGCTCCTCGGGAGAAAGGTGTGGCAGTCTGCTCCTGCAAAGATTTACAGCCTTGGAAACCTTATGGGGCAGTTCTGCTCTGTCCTACAGGGTTGCTATGAGTCAGAATCGACTCGATGGCAATGGGTTTGGCTTGGTTTTTGTTCTGGGGTCTTCCCTGGATCTATTTTATTAAGGAATTCAGGCGTTTAGAAGGTCCTTGGGTGGCACAAATGATTAAGCACTTGGCTACTAACGGAAAGGTTGGCGGTTTGAAGCCACCCAGAGGTGCCTTGGAAGAAAGGCCTGGCGATTTGCTTCTGAAAAGTCAGTTCTACTCTGTAACACAAGGGGTTGCCATGAGTGGAAATTGACTAGACAGCAACTGGTTGGTTGGTTGGTTGGTTACCAGTTTTCAAGTGGCTGACGTGAAAGTTGGCGTCTGAGGCTGTTTATCACAATGATTCACTGCCCTTCCTTGCCTCTAACCAGGAAGTGCCTGTGGCTTTTGCTCTTTCTGGCCGGTTGGCCTCCTTTAGCCATTCTTCTCTTGGCTCCTGTGCTGTGTTATCCATCCACCCACCCCACACCTTCTGCTCTCAGGCCCCTTTCTCTGAGTCAGAAGACAGCCTGAAAGCACTTTCATATCCTCACAGAATCTCAGGGCTGTGATTAGCTTCCAGCATCCACCAGGACCTGTGGGGTGCTTTTAGGCCAGCTGGAGCAAAGCATACAGAGTGGCTAGAGGAACATCCTGTCCTGAAAGGTCCCCAAGGTGCTGGGTGGTCCAACCACACCAAGGCCCCTGTGCACGGGTCTGCCTAAATGCCACTGTGGGGACAGTCAATGAGCTGTGTTTCTCCCTTTCTTGGCTCATTCTAACACATGTTGTTTCAGAAATTAAGAAGAGTTCAAGGCCATGGGTGTGTGTTTCGGTTTCTTAGTGCTGCTATAACAGAAATACCACAAGTGGGTGGCTTTAACAAACAGAAATTTATTTTCTCACAGTTTGGAAGGCTAGGAGTCTGAATTCAGGGCACTGGCTCTAGGGCAAGGCTTTCTTTCTTTTTTGGCTCTGGTGGAAGGTCCTTGTCTCCTTTCAGCTTCCATTCCTCTGCTAAGGAGACCTGCTGGTGTAATGGTTAAGTGCTTGGCTGCTAACTGAAAGGCTGGTGGTACAAACTCACGCAGCAGCAATGCAGGAGAAAGACCTGCTGATCTGCTTCTGTAAAGATTACAGCCAAGAAAACCCTATGGGGCAGTTCTACTCTGTCACACGGGGTCGTGACTTGAGGACACCCAGCAACAACAATATTCCTGGGTGCCTTGGCTATCTTCATGTGGCTGGCATCTATCTGCCTTCATCTATGCTTGCTTGCTTTTGTGCCTAATCTGCTCCCTTTATACCTTAAAAGTGATTGGTTTAAGACACACCTTAAACTAGTATGGTCTCATTAACATAACAAAGAAAATCCTATTCCCAAAGGGGATTATATCCACATGTATAAACCAAACCTCTTGCCGTGGAGTTGATTCCTACTCATAGCAGACCCCATAGGACAGGGTAGAACTGCCACATAGGGTTTCCAAGGCTGTAGTCTTTATGGAAGCAGACTGCCACATCGTTCTCCCGTGGAGCAACTGGTGGCTTTGAACCACCAACCTTTTGGTACGTAGCTGAGTGCTTAACCATTGCACCACCAGGGCCCCATCCACATGTATAGGGGTTAGGATTCTAACACATATTTTGGGGGGACACAATTAAATCCTTAACAGTGTGTGCTGGGGAAACCTTTCAAGGGCTTCTTTCTTATGTGTATGCATGGAAGCAGCCAGCACTGCTCTCAAGATACAGAGAAACAGGAATCTCCATTTCTTGAAATTGTAGATAAGGACTTTGCCTCAATGGAATTTGTGTAAAGTGGTCGTTTGCTCATCTATTCTTTCATGCATGCATTCTATAAAACATTTACTAGGTAAGACAATGAGGATTGAAAGAAGAATAAGATGTAGCCCTTGCCTTCAAGGAGCTAATAGTCTGGTGCAGGAGGGAGATATGTGTGGAAAGGCTACATGGTTGTTACCATGTAACAACTCGTGGCTACCCCATGCACAAGGGAATACAATGCTGCCTGGTCCTGCGCCATCCCTGTGACTGGTTGTAGATCGGACCATTGTGACCCATAGGGTTTTCATTGGCTTCTTTTCAGAAGTAGAGTACCAGGCCTTTCTTCATAGTCAGTCTCAGTTTGGAAGCTCTGCTGAAATCTATTCATCATTTTAGCAACATACAAGTTTCCACTGACCGATGGGAGGTGGCTGTGCATAAGGGGCATTGGCTGGGAATTGAACCCAGGTCTCCTGCATGGAAGGCAAGAATTCTACCACTGAACCACCACTGCCCCCCACATAGAAAGGCTATGTTGTTGTATGCTGTCGAGTCGATTCCGACTCATGTGACCCTATAGGACACAGTAGAACTGCCCCACAGGGTTTCCTAGTCAGAAGTCTTTACAAGAGCAGATCACCAGGTCTTTTCTCCTAAAGAGCCACTGGTAGGTTCACAATACCAACCTTTTGGTTGGCAGCCAAGCAGTTCACCACTGTGCCACCAGGGCTCTTCAAAAGGCTGTGTTGTTGTTAGGTATTGTGAGTCGGTTCCGACTCATAGCAACCCTATGTACAACAGAACGAAACACTGCCCGGTCCTGAGCCATCCTCACAATCATTGTTATGCTTGAGCCCACTGTTGCAGACACTGTGTCAATCTATCTCATTGAGGGTCTTCTTCTTTTTCGCTGACCCTCTACTTCACCAAGCATGATGTCCTTCTCCAGGGACTGATCCCTCCTGATAAAATGTCCAAAGTATGTGAGATGATGTCTTGCCATCCTTGCTTCTAAGAAGCATTCTGGCTGTACTTCTTCCAAGGCTATAGTACTATATAAAATGCTACAATGTCACTTATTTACATTTGTGAATTTTCTAAAAGGTGGAACATGAGAGAAATGTGTGTGTATGCACACATGTATTTGTATGAACACATAAGGTCCCTATAGTTGTTCAGACTCAACTGGACACTCCAGGGCATGAAAAGCATTAGAAATAAGAAGGAGAAACTGACCCGGCCAGTGTCACTGTCCTGAGGCAAGCTGTGGTTATATAGGAAAGTCAACATTGATGACTAATCACTGAATGGAATAGTCATTGGAAAGATAAGTAGTTTGATGGTTCATTGTGTTAATAAGAAAGGTGGGTGAGGATTTAGGGATGGAGCAGCAACTTTATAACAAAATGAGACTTTTAGCAAGGCCTAGTTCTTGTCACTAGCTGAATTTCTCTCTTTCTATAAGGCTACCCACTCAGTCATACATCAGAGTCAAAGAATCGTTGAATGTGAGGGTTGGAGGAGAGGCTGGCACGAAAGGACAGTTGCGAGTGAATGTACTATTGACCTAGAATATGTCTGCAACCAAGCAAAAGCCTAGACTCAAAGGCTGAATGCCATTCACTGCGCTCTTCTGGGCCATGTGGTCTGTGTGGTTGGATATGTTTCCTCCAAGCTTTCAGCCTCAACCCCCAGTTCCCGTCAAGCTTTTCAATACATAGAGTTCTTAGGAGTCTAGTAGATACAGCACACTTCTTTGCCTCTGGGGTCATTTGTTGCCACTTTTTAAAGTTTTATGACAACAGAGCTTTTAACATGTAGTCTCTGGCAGGAGGACCAAGATGGGCCAGGACAAGAAGACGGCCGCGCCCTTGGACTAACCATGTGAAAACAGAGGGGCCGCTCAGATTCCCTGGGAACCTGCCACACCAGTAGAGCCCGGCTTACCTCTGAAATATTGATGCGGCCCTCCTGGAAGGAACAGGTGGTGGGGTCATGAGTGCAGAGGTTACGGTACTTGCACCAATGGCAGCGGAAGGCGCTGTTCACACAAGACAGGCACCTGCAAGGAGAGGACAGTAGAGGCGACAAGAAGGGAGCAGAGAGGGGAGGTGAAGGCAGGCCACAGCCTAGGTGCCATGACGGAGACCGTTATCCTGAGTTGAAATCCTAGCCTCACCCTCGGGAGGGCAGAGAACTGTGGATTCTTCATCCAAGATGTTTATGGGACCAGAAAATGAGAAAGCAAATCAGATCAGAGCGGGAATAAAGAGACTTGTAAAGTAGTGGTGTGCTGGCGCTGGCCTGTTACTGGTTCCTGAGGGCTGATCACTATGTTTTCAGGAGTTTTGCAAGCTGTTTGAGATCCTGTTGGTAGCTTGAAATTGACCATGGTGGGAGTATTTACGCCATAGAAATTGGCAAATCCTACAAACGATTTTTTCCCCTCAGAGCTGGTAGTTAAACATTTGTCACCACACCACTGCCTATAAAACAGAATGTCCAAAAAAAAACACAAGGCTAGGAATGGGGCAGATCTGATTCCTATCTTGGCTCTGCCTCTGCCACTGCCACTGGGGTCACCCTGAGTAAGTCACTTCACCCTCTGAACTGGAGTTTCTCTGTCTGTTGAACAGGGTTACTAAAACATTCCTGTCTACTTCACAGGGCTGTTTAGTGCCAAACGAGATAATGTACAGGAAATGGCTTTGAAAAATGCAATGCTAAATGTGAATATTATTTTTAAGCACGTAAATTACCTGTTATTTCAAGCTCTTAAATAACATTTGAGTGTTAACGATTGGTTCATATCACCTGTTATTGGGCTTTGGGGGAGTTAGAGCATTACATGGGAACTGTTGTCCAACTCTCCAAGCAGCCCAGGCATGGTGCAATAGCATATGTGTGGCCGAGCTGTGCTTTCTTGCCAGGGTGTGCACCTCTCTCCCTCCGTTTTACCTGGCAACTGTCTGTATTATTTTACCTCTCTATGTGTGATCAGACCATCATAAGGGAGATGGGTCTTGTGGATGGGGTTGGTCCTCCTTTTCCTCGACAGTTCTTCTAGTCTAGCCTTTCACAACTAGACTAATCTGGATGAAACCAGGGCCAGGTCTACAATCTGGCGCCACCTAGTGGGGTTCTGATTAAATTTGGGTGGTTGGGGTTGCTGTTCTTTGGCCTGCATCCAGGGGTCACTGGCTAATATGCCATAGTGTATTAGGTGCATCAGCCCACCTGCACTTCAGTCTTCCCTGTGTTAACAGTTTTATCCCCTTCTGGATATGTCCAAATCTATTTAATGTCTGAGTACAGGCCAACGCTATTTCATGTACTCCCAGATCTGAATGGTTCTTGCTAACTATAATATGATCTAGCAAGTACATGGAGTCCCAGGGAGGTGCAAATGGTTAACACACTCAGCTGCTAACTGAAAGGCTGGAGGTCTGAGTCTACCCAGAGGCATCTCGGAAGAAAGGCCTGGTGATCTACTTCTGAACAACCAACCACTGAAAACCCTATGGTCACAGTTATAGTCTGACACACATGGGGTTGCCATGAGTTGGAACTGGCTCAACAGCAATTGGTTAGCCAGTAACTAATGACAATGGGCCAGGGACCAGGAGATTGGGGCTCTAGAACTTGCTCTTCCAGTGGCTAATTTTGTAACTTAGTTCTGGCACTTGTCTTCCGTGGGCCTCAGTTTCCCCTATCAAAGGAAGATATTGAACTCGATTCTGTGATTTTTAACTATGAATGCCAGTGGAGATGGGTAAAAAAGTGTTTGGCTATAAAATGAAATCTTTCTGTCAAGGAGACCTGCTGTATTTCTTCTAAAACTTGCTGCCTGTGACAGCATCTCCATTGCCATAGTGATACATCATTGAAAGTGGTGACATCACACTGAACTGCCATGGAAATAAAGATGCTCTCACAAACAATGGATTCCATCACCACTGTGTTGGGAGTCTGAGAGAGAGGGGGAGTTTCTCTCTCCAAGTTGCTTGCATTTCCCAAAATAGGGTAGACTGGCATTAGAATGCAGTGGTTAGTGGGCATTTCAGCTTCAACCACTTAAGACCCTGCCTTGGTTCCCGCCCAGCCATTTTACCACGTGTTGTTTTTCTCAGCACATCTATTCATTTGTGCTGTTGGGGACTGCTGTAGAGATCCTAGAACTACAGCAGATTACTCTAATCATAGAAATCAAGATCGCAGAAGGAAGACCAAGGACGAGTGGCTTATTTGTCTGTTTTTAAAGCTAAAGATTCATATAGGGCTTAGCTGCAAAGAGACTCCCTCACCTCCTTGACTGCTGAGACTATCATGCCCACAGTTTGGACCCTGTGGACTGATGCTCTGGGGTTTTCCCTATTCCATCGACCTCAAGTGATTCCTGTCCTGGGCAGTGGGAAGGAATGGAATGTTCCCAGTGACTGCTGCCTCTGGCATGGAGCTGCTGCTTGGCTCCTCCCCTGGCTAAATGTCCAGGGACACTGGTTCCATGACCTTTACGTGGCCCCACTATAGAGACCCATGTTTCCCTCTTTCTAAACCACAAGGTCCCAGCTTCTGTGGACAGACTCTCTGTTTCTCTTCCGGAAAAGATCAGCAGAAACTAAGCACTGGATCTCTCTCTCTCCTCCACTCCTGCCCTGCTTCTTAAGAAAGGCCCTGTTGTAAGATGTGCACTGTTGTAAGATCCCACGGCTTGTGGGCACCATTGGTAAGCGTTCAGCTGCTGAAGATGGCTGGTGGTCAGCTGGGCTGTGCCCAAGCCTCTCTGGATGGTTTGGTCTGGCTTCCCCTCCTCTTTAAAAAGTTGAGGATGGGTTGGAAAAATACGATGCAGCTAAAGCCTCCTCTCCCCTCCCAGGCCCAGGCCTCTCCCCTCCCCGGCCCAGACCCTTTTCTCATGCACTGGGAAAGGCTAGTTGCCCCATCCCTGCCCCTCTGTGTGTACTTGTCCACACAGCTGACTCCCATGCCCCTGAGCCCCTCTTCATTTGGACATGGGCGACATGTCCAGACTCCACTCACTGTCAGTCTCTACCCTCAAAGCCACCACCAACCAACTGGTCTAAAATAGAAAACTTTTCTTATGGTCCCTGGGCCGTGACCTTTGTTTTTACTTCAAATCCCCTTAGCTTGAAAGTTAGGGATAGGGTGTGCATGTGAGCATCTGTGTGTGTGAGTGTGTGTGTATGTGTGCATGTGAGTGTGTGTGTGTTGGGGGGGGCGGTCAAGGAAGCCTGGATGAGATCAGAGGCTGTGGAGAGTAAACATCGTCCAGTTTAATCTAATAACATTTAAGGAGCGCTTACTGTGTTCTGGAAAATGTGCCAGGCCCTACAGAGAGACCACGCATGAATAAGACATGATGCCTGTCTGAAGGGCACATAGAGCCAAGGGAGAGAAGCCAGACCCACATCCAGACCCAGCGCGAGACTTTCTGATAAGTGCTTACAGTTGGTGGGCACTGCAGTTGTAGAACTTGAACTCAGTGCTGACAAATATCTTCCCTGTCTCCTTGGACCTCAGCTGCAGTTCGAGCCCAAACCAGTCTGGAAAATAAAGGAGGAGGTGACAAGCTGGGGGCCCAGTGGGCTGCCTGAGGGCTATCCAGTAAGCCACTCCAGGCTCTTCTGGGGCCCAGTGTTAGATGGACCACACGGATCCTCTCTCCTCCTCCCGGAAGAATCCCTTCGGCTCTGCTGTTACCTGTCCATCTGCAGACCCATGCCTCCCGCCCCTCCACCTCCAGGGAGAAGTAACAGATTAGACCCCACAGAACCACTTGCCTCGGTCAGGTGCTCTCAGTTACAAAAGACTTCCAGAAACATCAGGCCAGAACCCCTCAAGTCCCCAGTTCCATGGTGAGAACCCACCAAAAACGGAAGCCATTCCCATTTCCAGAAGGGAAAGAGGGTCTGGCAAGACTCCACGGCCTTAACCCAAATGGGGGCAAGGGTTTTCCCACTTCCTGAATTTTGCGGTGGGAAACAACAGTTTGCTTTCAACCCTTAACAAATTCTATAAGCCCTTACTAGTGTCTGACATAAGAAAGCTCGGCTGGGCAGCTTCTGGGCCCGCTACCTGTGACCCTCGGCCCTGTGTTCTCTGTCTTGGCCATCACGGGAAGCAGCATGTGACTCACATGGCAGGCACTCCTCACCTTGATCCAGGGGGATGACAGGGACATCCTTGGGCCCAGGGGAGATGCAGATGACCTGACTCCCGGACACTTGCCCCTGCACCTCTGTCAGGTTCCCAAAGGCACAGGCAACTCCCGCAGACAGGTCGGGAGCATCACTCACGACAAGGCTGAGCTGTAAAGGAGGAAAAAGGCTTGGGAGCAAAGGCATGAGGCAACAGAGAGAACCCCAGGGGCTCAGGAGACCTGGGTTCTAGTCCTGGTCCTGCCATTACCTGCTTACTCACTAATCTCCCCAACCTCATCTGTAAAAGGTGCCACGCCAGTTCAGGTAATCTGCCTCGGACACTCCACAGTCGTAGAGGTGTAGGTGTAGGCACCACCACCACCACCAGTTGCCGTCAAGTCGACTCCGCCTCCTGGCGACCCCATGAGTGTCAGAGTAGAACTGTGCTCCACAGGGTTTTCAATGGCTGATTTTTCAGAAGTAGATCACCAGGCATTTCTTTCAAGGTGCATCTGGGTGGACTTGAACCTCCAACCTTTTGGTTAGCAGCTGAACGCATTAACCATCTGCACCACCCAGGGACTCCTGGCGTATGCAAGGTGGATGCTATTTGTTTGTTTATCTTTCAGCCTCTGGTAGAGAGGGGCACTAGAGGGAAAGGTACCAAACTTCATCTCAGACCCTGCTCATTCTGACATGACACATAGGAAAGTTAATTGCCAGGCACCACACAAATATGAAAGCCACCCATGAGCTGAGCCCTTTGCACACAAGGCCTTAGACTTGGCTCATGGAGGAGTGAGTGTCACTAGCCTAGAGGTTTTCCAGGGGCTCGCCAGGTTGGCGGGAGACGGCCAGCTCCTCACCCCACCTAGCAAGCAGAGGCTGCCCATCACTGGTGGGTTTCTTAGGGCTTCTGCTTCTCTGTCCCTTTGGCGCTCTCTGCTCATGAGCCGCTCCCCCTGGAGTGGGGCAGCAGGTTCTTGAGAGGGACAGGGGGTGAGAGAAAGGCTGGGAAGTGGGCGCCAAGGGCTCAGGTGATGTCTGCAGTTACCTATGGGTTCCAGAGACCTAGGCTGGTGGTGTCCAGCCTTTTCAGTTTGAAGATCCTCCTTTTAATGTTAAAAATATCACAGACTCACGAAAGACTGTTGATTGAGAAAATATCCAATGGCAAAATGCTGCTCCGAATTCAGGGCACTTATAAATGAATTTGTACACAGTTACCACAACATAGACCTAAGTGGTATTTAAAAGGAAGCCCAGATGGTGCAGTGGTTAAGTGCTTGGCTGCTAAACAAAAAGTCGGTGGTTAGAAGCCACTAGCTGCTCCGTGGGAGAAAGATGTGGCAGTCTGCTTCCGTCAAGATTACAGCCTCGGAAACCCTATGAGGCAGTTCTACGCTGTCCTGTAGGGTTGCTATGAGTTGGAATCGACTGGATGGCAGTGGGGTTGGGGGTATTTAAAACAGTAGGTGAGAAATGTAACTGATTCCATCAGGCAGTGGGGAAAGCCTGTGGAGGTTCACGGGGAGAACTAGACTGTGGCCTCCAGGTTGGGACTCACCTATGCAGGTCTCCTCTGTCTTCCACCAACACTTGGCAGCACTGATGGGCAGTGGACTTCCCAGTCCCAGTGGTATTGCATAGTCTTCCCAAATATCTGTTTGCCACCGAATCCCTGTCCCCATTTGCTTTCCATGGGTCCAAGAGACATAGGCACAAAGGCCCGTTTGTTCTCTCAGCCCCACTGGAGCTGAAACGTCTTGGTGGGGATGAATGAACCAGATGGTAGAAGGTTCACTAATTAACACTTGTGAATGCTCATGAAGCCTTCAGAATGAAATAGTGTAGGGACATGAAATATTTGTGGTTATATCTTGACAGGTGGTTAAGGAATATTTTATTCTCCTTAAGTCTCCCTCTCTCTCTCACACACACTGACACAGAAGCAGCTCCCACCTACCAAGAAATGTGTTATTTGGTATTGGATTGGATTACATCAGAGATGTTTGTGACTAAATGCAAAATCTAAATTTACAACACAGATCAATGAGTGATGAATTTGCAGGGAGTATGGAAAATGACTGTGCCCTTTTACAACAGGAGTTACTGTAGGTTTTCTAGAAAGATAAAGTGTCCGTGGAACGTTCAAAGTCCAATCAATTTGCAGACACTGTGCACATGTTAAAGAAACACACCCACATGTGTGTGCTCTGTGTTCACCGCTCCGCGCTGAGTTACTTACCAAGCGGCTGTGTTCAGACACTGAGATGCTGCTGGGATGCACCTCGAGGCTCATGCACTCGCTGATGCTGGCAGCAAATCGATTAGGTTCCCGGGCCCGCTGGCACTTGTCCCTGCGGGAGCACCTGCCACAAACAGATTCACGAGAGGTCAGGCCTCCGAGACCCATCTACTTGGCTCCATTGTCCGTTGGGGGTAAGTAAGAGGGGTTTGCTCTCCTGAGGCCCATTACGACGTTCACTGTGTCCCAGTGGGGATTGGTGACTCCCAGATGATCTCTATCACAGCTAAAGACAGACTATGAGCAAATGGGCTTTATCCCTTTAAGTTTATACATGAAGAATGTTGATGTTGTGGTTAGGTGTTATGGAGTTGAATCAGACTCACAGTCACACCATGTGACAGAATAGAACCGCCCCAAAGGATTTTCTAGGCTGTAGTCTTTATGGGAGTAGATTGCCAGGTCTTTCTCCCTGGAAGCCCATAGGTGGGTTCAAACTGTCAAACTTCAGGTTAGTAGCTGAGCAATTAACTGTTTGTGCCACCAGGGTGCCTTAATACATAAAGAATAGCCTTTGACAAAGCAGGGGGTGGGGTGCTTAGGTAAGTGAGTGAGGGAAGTGTAGGCACCTGGGGAGGTAGCCTAGCAAGAGACTAGGAATACGAACTTTGGAACCTGGTGGCCTGGTTCTAACCCAGCTGTATTACCTACTAGTTGTGTTCCCTTGGGCAAGTTACTTAATCTCTCTGTGCCTCACCTATCTCACCTGTAAAACGGGGATGATGATGATGGTGATACCCTGCCTCATAGGGTTGGTGTAAGGATCAAATGAGTTAGTGCTTAGACAATGGCGGGCACACAGTAGGTGCTGTTGGAGGGCACACAGTAGGTGCTGTACTGGTGTCAGCCCTTACACCACTACTACTGGTCAATATTATTATCCCTCTCCTCCAGAGGAACTTCAAAGAACAGGAGAGGGTCTTGCCTGCGTGGGACAGTGTGCATATGGTTTTGTGGCTGGATTAATGGCTCTTTGAAGGCAGGAGCCATGTTTTATTCATTGGGCTAGTCTACATGTCACGTGGTATATCCTAGATGTTTGTGGTGTGAAATAATGCCTGGAGACAGACAGACAAGGAGTCGCAGCCAGGGCTGCCTCTGTCAGAAAGCTGTGTGGCCGCTTCTCCGACATCTTCATCCTGGCCCTGGGCTCGGCCGCCCACCCAGGCTGGTGGGCATGGTGTCACTTGCTGCCTGCCATGTCACTGGGACCAGGCTCCAGGGCTGGTTGTTCTCCAAAGCAAACAACCACCAGGGCATTGAGGGATTCCACAGTTGGGCAGTGATCTGCCCCCAAGCTCCCCCAAGCCCCTCCCCCTTTTCCTTCTCAGGCACATAATGGATCTAAATATGAATGCTGTCAGAGAAAAGAATTATTGAGGTTTAAGTGAATCCTTAAGATAGCTCTAAAGTGAGCTCTTGACTGGAGCCTTTATCTCATTGACTCACTGAAATGGCTCTTTTTTATCATACTATTTATGGCAACAGCCCGAACAGAGATAAATAGCCTCCGAGACAATAACACACTTGCAAGAGCAAGGCATACAGAAGAGACAGGAAGGTTTCAAATCCCCCCTGGACCCAGAGGCTCTTCAGCAATCTCCCTCAGCCTTGGCTTCCATTAGTGTGGGCCTGGGGGCTGGGGTTGGGCCCACCTCCTCATCCTGTTCTTCCCTATGCAGACTGGAGGTGGTCGGTGGGAGGGCTTGGGGAAGAGGAGAAGGTCCAGAAGGAGAAACCTCTGGGTAAAAACAGGAAGAATCCTGCTCCCCATATGCCCTTGGGGTGCAGAGCAGCTGGAAGAGGGGTAAGCCCTGGCAGGCAGGATTCTCTGACACTGGGTAGGGAGTTCAGGGGACAGGGCATCTGGGACCATTCTGATGCAGCTCGGTCATTCCAGCAGCCGTGGCTGACCTACACTAGGTGATGGTGCTGGTGGCCTGGTGTGGCTGGGAGACTGGGGGATTGCTGATAGATTTATAGGTGTTAGTACAGGTTGAGTAAAGCAGATGTTCTTGATATTGAATAAATGATAATTTTACACTGTTCTACATTCCAGAAGTTCCTTCAGCACTGAAGCTGGGAGGGTGGGGTGAGGAGTCAGGAGTGGGTGCGCAGCTGGACATGACCTCTGCAGAATGAGTGTGCAGGTAGCTCAGGACACCTTTCCCTGAGGTGATGGGCTGTGAGGTTCTTTGGAGGAGGCAATTCCCTGGAGGAGAGAGCTGGCTGGCCAGTAGGTCAGCCTTGCTGAAGGGAACCCAGTGTACCCACTGTTACCACTTCTGGGTTGCAATGTGGGTGGCAAGAGCATCTTCACCACTTACCTGGCCTAAATGGAAACTCGCTGTTCTGGGTTTAGGAAGAGCATTTCTGCAAAACTTTTTGAGAAGTCTCTTACCTCCAAACCCGAGCGGGAAACCCACTACTCATAGGCTCAAATCCAGTCCAGGTTTTGCATCTGTGAGGTGCCTGCTTCCCTCCCTCCCTCCCAAGCCCTCCCAACACCTGCTGCAGGGGCTGGAAGCCAGGAGCTATTATGAGGGACCCTGAACTCTGGCCCTCCACCTCCACCCCAAACCCAGCACATTTCATGGAGATGCTTTGCCGGCTGGCATGTAGCCATGGGGTTTCCAACTCCGTTGGGCAACAGAATTCCTAGCCAGTTCCCGCCTTTGGGGTTTTCACCCTTTTTTGTCCCTCTGGGGCTTGAATTAGGACGTTGAAGTGTGACTTTGCATTTCTATCGAGCTGGTATTCAATGACAGGCCATGTATCTGAGTAAGGATGGGCGGCCAGTTGGAGTGAGATGTGGACTTCTTGGAATTATAAACTGATGAGGCCAGCAGGGCCTTAATCATTATTTTGATTTGTGTCGCCTTTTCTGGGCTTCCTTATTTCCAAAGCATTAATTATTTCATTTAACCCTCAGTTCACCTGCAAGGAAGGCATTATCCCTTTTAGCAATGGGGAAACAGAGGCCCAGAGTTGTCAGTAGATTCCTCCAGGGTCTAACAGTAGCTACCTGGAGTCCCAACCTCCCAACTCTAGGGCCCGACCGTCTGCATGCCTTGGCAGGTGGCACTTATTTCAGGCTAGACTGAGAACATTCTTTGGAAACCTACAGATCCCCTAGCTTCCCTTGTGGGTTCTTCCAACAATGCTATCCTTCCCTGTACTGACAAAGAGCAGGCAGGTGACTTCAGAACAGCTGGGAGGGCAGACTTTCTGAGTGAAAAGCCAGAGAGGCCAAGGCTGGGCACTTTGAAAGAAGTCCTGCCCATGCCCTCTGGGCATCTCCTGCCTTCAGCTCTTGGACCACTACTAAAATTTGCTTTGCCTGGGAGAGGGAAACTCCTCCCTCCCTGCAAACCCGTCACATCCCACATCAGCACTCCCAGAAAGCACCTGGCCTCCTGCATTCCAGGTCCTTTTGCGGGACTTCCCAAACTTACATGCTGTGCAGGGTGCACCAGCCACAGTGAGGGTCACCCGAGCTCAGGCACTCCCCACAAGTTGTGTACTGTTCACACGATTCCACAGGGACCCTGGTGACCTGGCAGAGAGGGAGAAGACAGCGTGGTGAGGTCAGGCCGTGGAGCTCACAGGTGTGTGTTCAGGCTCCCCCACACTCCCCCTAAGGAGGTGACATGGGGAGGGAAATCAGTGGCTTCAATGTCCTCATCTGTTTGCCCAGCACAAGGCAAGAGAGCTCAGCAGAAAGTGCAGCTGAGGAGGCAGGCTGAAGTCTTCTTGCCTTTGCCAGGAAAAATCAAAACCATGTGCCGTTGAGTTGAATCTAATTCATGGCGACCCCATATGTGTCAGAGTAAAACGGTGCTCCATAGGGTTTTCAATGCCTGATTGAAAAGATTGCCAGGCTTTTCTTCTGAGGCACTCCTGGGTAAACTTGAACCTCCAACCTCCTGGCGGGCAGTAGAGCATGTTAACCATTTTTACCACCAAGCAACTCAAAAAACCAGTTGCTATCAAGTTGATTTTGATCATGATTCATGTGTCAGAGTAGAATGATGCTCTATAGGGTTTTTAATTATTGATTTTTTGGAAGTCGATTGCCAGGCCTTTCTTCTGAGGCACCTCTGTGTGGACTCAAACCTCCAACCTTTCGGTTACTGTTCGAGCGTGTTACCATTTGCACCACCCAGGGACTCCACTTTAGTTAGTCAGAGGTAGAAGCAAATCCTGTGATCACTTCTGCCTGTCACTAAAGTCCTCCCAACAGCTGGGCACACCAGTGGCAAGTGCTGAAAATGGTTAACTCTGTTGAAAGGCTATTGAGTGGCACCAACTCATCTCTGAAGAGCTTTCAGCTGGGCTTGGGCTGAGCTACAGAAAACATTTAAAGGGGGAGAGGAGGAGAAACTTTTTCCATCACATAATATTCATAGTGTGGCACAGTCTCTTTACAGCCAAGCAAATACAACACCTGGATCCAATTATCTCATTCTCTGATGTCTGCATTCAGTTCTCTAGTAAATCTCCTATCCTCTGAAAAGCCTGGCTAAATGGGAACATCCATGGAGGCAAGCTGCCTGTATGATTCCGTCTTGCTGGGGAAAGTGGGAATTTGCAGATGAAGACCCTGCCTCTCAGAGCGCACAGTGCCTGCAAACTCCTCCTGGCTTCCTAGTGGGGCCCTGCAGGGTCTCGAGCTGGTCAGTCTGCGCATGGCTCACTCCCACCTGCCCAGTGTGTGCAACAGTAAAGGCCAGGCAGGACTGAAGTCTTCCATTCGATATGTCCTAGGAATGTGTCCTGGTGGCGCAGTGGTTAAGAGCTTAGCTGCTAACCAAAAGGTCAGCAGCTTGAATCTACCAGCCGCTCCTTGGAAATCCTATGGGGCAGTTCTACTCTATCCTATAGGGTCGCCGTGAGCTGTAATCACCTTGACGGCAGTAAGTTTTATTTTTGGTTTTAGGTACGTGTGGGAGCCCTGGTGGCACAGTGGCTAAGTGCTTGGCTGCTAACCAAAAGGTTGGCAGTTTGAACCCACCAGCCACTCCTTGGAAACACTATGTGGCAGTTCTACTCTGTCCTATAGGGCTGCTATGAGTCAGAATCAACTTGACAGCAAAAGGTTTGGTTTGGTTTTTGGGTTAGGAATGTGCCCCTGGCTGGGCTGCAAACGCATTGGCGAGGCTGGCCGTGGTCTCTCATTTGTTGGGGCACAGAGGTCCCCCACCTACTGGATGTGTGAGCCCCAGTGAAAACATAACCTTTGCCCCAGCAGCTCAGAGTTCTGCCTCAGGCGCTGGGGCGAAGGATATGACGGAAAGACACCCTTCACAGCATTCTCCTGAGAACCTCAGGAGAAATCCTAACGCAGTTCATTCCACAGATGTTTACCAGATGTCAGGCAAATGGAGCACCAAAATACTGCTATGCTGTGGAGCAAAACAGCCAACGGGACACAGATCCCGCCCTCGCCAGCCGACAGTCCAGTGGGAGTTGATGATTACAAGCTGACAATTGTTCTAGTGTGCTGAGTGATCACTGCATGGGACTGGTGTGAGCCCTGGAGGCTGCAGGTGCTCAGAGGAGGGGTGTCCAGTACAACCTGCCGGAAGGAAAGGGGACAGTGGAGCGAGGATAAGTTTTGAAGAGTAAGAGCGTGGCAGAGGTAGAAGCCTGAAAGGGCGTTCCAAGCTGAGGGATTAGCACAAGCTAAGGTAAGCGTGGACAAAACCAAAAACCTGTTGCTGTCGAGTCAATTCCGACTCTTAGCAACCCTATAGGAGAGGCTAGAACTTTCCCATAGGGTTTCCAAGGTTGTAGTCTTTACAGAAGCAGCCTCCTACAAAGGGAGGTTGCCGTCGAGTTGATTCCAACTCACAGTGACCTAATAGGACAGAACAGAACTCCCCCCATAGGATTTCCAAGGTTGTAATCTTTATGGAAGCAGACTGCCCCATCTTTCTCCTGCAGAGTGGCTGGTGGGTTCGAATTGTCAGCCTTTTGGTTAGCAGCCGAGTGCTTAACCACTGTGCCACTAGGGCTCCTTATGCATGGATAAGTTCAGAATAACTTGCGTGTCGGGTGTACAATGGATGGGGGCAGGGCGAGAGATGTAAGCAAGGGCAAGACCGCGAATGGTCTTGCGTGTCAGCCCAAGGAGCTTGCCTTTTCTCTGTTGGGGGCCCCGTCTGATTCTCACTACATCATAACATTTTATCATTCCACATTACAAGGACTTTCTGTAATTGAGTGACATGATAAACTTTAAATATCCCTAACCTCTCTTTGTAGAAAAAGCCGTGGTGGTACAGTGGCTAAGCACTTGGCTGCTAACCGGAAGGTCAAGGTTCGAACCCACCAGCCACTCCATGGGAGAAAGATGTGGCAGTCTGCTTCCATACAGATTACAGCCTTGGAAATCCTATAGGGGAAATGCTTTTTTTTTTTTTTAAATTGTACTTTAGATGAAGGTTTACAGAACAAATAGTTTCTCGTTAAACAGTACACATATTGTTTTATGACAATGGTTAACAACCCCACGACATGTCAACACTCTCCCTTCTCAACCTTGGGTTTCCTATTACCAGCTTTCCTGTCCCCTCCTGTCTTCTAGTCCTTGTCCCTGGACTCATTTTGTTGTGCCCCATTAGTCTCATTTTGTTTTATGGAGCTGTCTAATCTTTGGCTGTAGGGTGAACCTCCGGAGTGACTTCATTACTGAGCTAAAAGGGCGTCCAGGGGCCATACTCTCAGGGTTTCTCCAGGCTCTGTCAGGCCAGTAAGTCTGGTATTTTTTTGTGAGTATGCATTTTGTTCTACATTTTTCTCCAGCTCTGTCCGGGACCCTCTGTTGTGATCCCTGTCAGAGCAGTCAGTGGTGGTAACCAGGCACCATGTAGTTGTACTGGACTCAGTCTAGTAGAAGCCGTGGTAGTCGTGGTCCATTAGTCCTTTGGACTAATCTTTCCCTTGTATCTTGTTTTCTTCATTCTCCCTTGCTCCTGAAGGGGTGAGACCAGTGGAGTATCTTAGATGGCTACTCACAGGCTTTTAAGACCTCGGACACTGCTCACCAAGATAGAATGTAGAACATTTTCTTTATAAACTGTGTTATGTCAATTGAGCTAGATGTTCCCTGAGACCATGGTCCCCACAGCCCTATAGGGGGAATTCTCTTCTGTCCTACTGGGTTGCTTTGAGTTGGAATCAACTCGATGCCAATGGTTTTTTTTTTTTTTTTTTTAACCTCTCTTTAATAATAAAATATGAAATTTCAGGAAGGATAAGTGCAAAATCTTGCAATTTGGTTTAAAAAATTGATACTCTAAGTGTAGGTTGGCAGACAGTTGGTTTGAAACAGCTCATGTGTAACAGACCTCTGAGGGTCTGAGCTGACTCTAAGTCCAACATGACCTGACAGGGTAATACAAAAGCTAAAGAGGACTAACGTGATCATGGCCTGCATAGATAGACAGACACATGGTGTCAGGATTGGGGGGCTGCCCCACACTGGGCATTCCGAGTTCAGGTCTCTGCAACCTGCTCTAAGAGGGGTGTTGTTCAACCAGAGAGCCTTTCCAGAAGGGTGACCAGAATGAGGAGGGACCCAGATGCCATGTCTGAGGTACAGCTGATGGACTTTGGAGGTTTAGTTAGAAGAGTCATCTCGGGGTAGCCATGAAGGCAGCTCCCCAATGTTTGAAGGGAGCAGTATGGCCCCAGTAAGACTCACAGATGGACAGTTACAGGAAAGCTCAATATAAGGAAGTCGGGGTTGTCCAATAATGCAACAGACCTCACTTCGCAAAGGAACTTCCAACACTGGGGACTTAAGTAGAGCCTAGGTAACTCTCTCAGGGCAGCTGTGATGGGATTTCAGCCCTCAGAGGAAGGCTGTTATTGTTGTTAGTAGCTGTTAAGTTGGCTCCAACTCACGGCGACTCTACATTTGTTGTTGTTTGTCATCGAGTTAATTCTGATTCATGGTGACCCCAGTAGAACTGTACTCCACAGGATTTTCAATGGCTGATATTTTGCAAGTAGATCACCAGGCCTTTCTTCTGAGGCACCTCTGGGTTGACTTGAACCTATAACGTTTCAGGTAAGCATAACAGAACAAAATGCTCCATGGTTCTGTGCCATCGTCATGATCATTGGTATGTTTGAGTCCAAGGCTGCATTGTTGTAGTTTTCATGTGCTATTGAGTCAAGTAGAACTGCCCCATGGGATTTCCTAGGCTGTAATCTTTATGGGAACAGATTATCATGTCTTTTCTCCTGTGGAGGGGCTGGTGGGTTCAAACCACTGACCTTTCAGTTAGCAGCTGAGTGTTTAACCATTGCACCACCAGGGCTCCTTAAGGCTGCATTAAAAAAACCTGTTGCCAGAGTCGATTCCGACTCATACTGACCCCATAGGACAGAGTACTGCTGCCCCATAGGGTTTCCAAGGAGTAGCTGGTGGATTCGAACTGCTGAACTTTTGGTTAGCAGCCGAGCTCTTACCCACTGCGCCACCAAGGCTGTGTTATTCCTTCCGATTCTAACATTCCAGGATTCTGTTCACCAAACTTTATCTCACTCCTCCTTGATTCTGTTTCTGATTTTTGTCCCATACAATCTGTACAGTTAAAAAGATAACATCCAGCCATAGCCACCACCAAATGATTTCACATCACTTGAAGGAGCCCTGACTCCCTGCCTGCATGCCCCCGAGAAGCACTTTCTGACAGGTGCCTGCCAGGGGGCCCTTCCATGTGCCTCTCCCAGGCCTGGTGACTCTCAGCCCTTCGGGATATCTGTGACCTTAGCCGCTTGGTCTGCTTCCGCTGGCCCCCTCCAACCCACCCTCAGAGGCCTGAGAGAAGCAGTCCAGTGCCTGGCCTCCCTTTCTTGGGTTTTGGGCTCCTTGTGAGTGATGTCTGCATCTGGCTGGAAATTAAAACAACTGTCTGCATTGCATTTGGCCCGTCTGTCAAAACACAGCACGGCTCTCAGCAGCTGGGAAAGGGGGCCCTGAATGGGAGCAGTGTCTCCAGCAACAAAGCCCACTTTCACGCCAAGTGCCATGGAGATAGTGAGAACCCTGTTCTTCTCCAAACATGAAACCAATAGCACAACTATTTTTCCTGTTTCCTGGGCTCTCCTGGTGAGATTTTTTTTTTTTTTTAATTCACTGAGTTGAAGAGCAATGTGAAACAGGAAACTTATAAGAGGCGGGTGTTGTAAAACTGAATTCTCTCCCCAAATATCCAATGCCATACACAGACCAGAGGAAAGAAATGCCGTAGGGGCTGGGTGAAGACCCTGCCGCTTAGCTGCTTCCTTGGGCCTTCTCCCTCTCCTGTTTCCATGTGTTTCTATATTCATTCACCAACCGGTGTTAACTGATCATGACCTACATTCAAGCCACTGCTAGGCACTTCCGGGGAATACAGACAATAGCAGCATTAAAACACGGCCATCACCTTCAAGTTGCAAACAGACTAGCAATAAAGACAAAAAAGTGAAATGGGTTCTGAGAGAATTACTGAAAGAGGGCTCAGGGGATTCAGAGCAAAGAGAAAATACTTCCACATCTGCGCTGCCCAATATGGCAGCATTAGTCCCACATGCCTACTGAGCACTTGAAATGTGGCTAGCCCAGGCTGAGTAGACAATACCCACTGGATTTCAAAGACTTAGTACGAAAAAATAATGTAAACCATCTCATTAATATTTTTTTATATTGACACGCGTTAAAAAGATAACATTTCACATATATTTTTGGGTTAAATAAAACCTATTATGAAAATTAACTTCATCCGTTTCAGTTTAAAAAAAATGTGACTGCTAGAAAATGTAAAACTACACATTGTGATTTGCAGTTTGCATTTGTGGCTCACATTATATTTCCACTGGACAGTGGTGTTAGATGGAGAATCCAAGAAGGCTTCGTGACAGATGTGGCATGGTGTCTGGGCCTTGATGGACAGATAATACTTATACAGATGAAGATGGTGTCAAAGACATTGCAGGTAGAAAGAACCACATAAGCAAACATAGGAAAGTAGAGTTTCTTCAGAAAACCATGAGTGAGGGCAAGAGACCAACGGGTCTAAGTCTAGAAAGACATGTTTGAGTCAACTTGGGAAGAACTGTTAAGGACACAGAGCTGCAACACATGGAGTCACTAAGCTCTCTAGTCTCTCACCCCTTGGCCAAGAGAATGTCTCTTGCAAAATGTGGCCCTGTGTCCATCAAGGAGCAGTGGTTCTCAAGGCATGGTCCTTGAACCAGCAGCGTTGGCATTGCCTGTGAATTTATTAGACACGAAAACCCATGGGCCCTAGCCCAATCCATTAAATCAGAAACTCTGGGTATGAGGCCCAGGAAGTTGGGTTTTAACAAGCTCTCCAGGTTGTTTCCTCTGCATGCTAAAGTTTGAGAAGCACTGATAGAGATTCTCTCAGTGCCTTAGGGAAGTCTTTAAAAGTTAGATCCTGGAGCTAGGGAGAAACACAGTAAAACTCTGCCTTGGGGCTATGGGAGAAATTCCACTGATTTGGGGGGTAATGGTGCAAAGGTGGCGCAGTGGTTAAGAGCTCGGCTGCTAAACAAAAAGTCGGCAGTTCGAATCCACCAGCTGCTTCTTGGAAACCCTATGGGGCAGTTCTACTCTGTCCAATAGGGTCGCTATGAGTCGGAATTGACTTGACATCAACGTTTTTTTTTTTTTTTGGTGCACAGGTACTCTGGGGAATACTTTATGCCTAGGGATAAATTGGAGGCAGTGGTGGTTCAGTGTAGAATTCATGCCTTCCGTGTGGGAGACCAGGTTAGATTACCTGCCAGTGTACCTCATGTGCAGCCACACCTGTCTGTCAGTGGAGGCTTGCCTGTTGCTAGGAGGCTGAACAGCTTTCAGTGGAGTTTTCAGCCTAAGACGGACTAGGAAGAAAGGCCTGGAGATCTACTACCTAAAGTCAGTCAACGAAAACCCTGTAGATCACAATGATCCAATCTATAACCATTCACGGAGATGGCGCAGGACTGGGCAGTGTTTTGTCCTCTTGTGCATGCGGTCGTCATGAGCCAGGGGCCAACCTGACGGCAGCTAACAACAATAGCTAATGAAGAAGAGAAACAACCACTGCCATCAGGTCAAATTCCAACTCACAGAGCGACCCGATAGGACAGAGTAGAACTGCCCCATTGGGTTTCTGAGGCTATAAATCTCCACAGGAGCAGAATGCCACATTTTTATTCCCCAGAGTAGCTGGTGGATTTGAACTGTCCACCTTTCGGTTAGCAGCCGAGTGCTTAACTACCACGCCACCAGAACTCCTTACAACAACATGAACGGAGAAATTGGCTCTAATAATTTTGAGTCTGGGAAGCCCTTAAAGGACCACATTGAAACCTCCTGAGTCAGGGGCCACATTTCTCTGCAGCTCCAGGAGACAAGCAGGTGCTTGCACAAGGACCTGGTGAGGTGGAGTGAAGTGGGTGGGGGTTGGAGCTGACTTCGGAGCTCAAGCAGGGAGGGAGCTCTCTCCTGGAGAGTGTCCACAGTCAGGAGGCGCTTTGTGAGGGCTGACTCAGAGTTTAATGGGACACTCTATGACGTTTTAATCAGTGTTTGTTTATTATTACTGCACATAAATTATGCCTGAGGCTCTGCCTACCCCCTCCCCTCTGCTCACCCCTTCCCTTCTGAGTGCTGGGATATGAGGGTGGCTGGATTGGCCAACAAGTGTGATGATGAGAATTATACAGTCAGAAGGCGTCCTTCTTCAGCCCCTCCACCACCTTCTCACCAGGACCCACGGAGCTGCTCTGGACTAGATTCCACGCTCCACTCTGCATTCTTTTCTGCTGGATCTTATGCCTTGTAATTACACCTTTAATGGTATCACTGTCCTATTAAGTGATTGATTTAAGAAATACTCTTGTGTTCTTGACTTCTCTGGCCCCGGAGCCCCGCAGCTCTGGTGCCTCTCTCGCCCTGATTCAGCCCGGCTGGAGATTGACGTGGGAAGGGCTCAGCAGGGGCGTGCAAAGGACACAGGGTAGGTTTTCCCTCCACCTCTCCCCCACTGAAGTATACTAGGTAGCCCACAGGGTATGAGGCCCAGCACAGCAAGGGACATGATCAGATTATTATTGGCTGCAGGGACAGGTCACTGAGGGAAGCTGCTGGAACCAGCCACATTCCCAAAGATCTTGAAGAATACAGCTGACCCGTAGGGTTTGGGCTGTCTGGGGCGAGGCCAGGAAGTCCTGGTAGTTACTACCATCCTGGACAGAGTTTGGGTGCAAATAAACCACTCTTCAGATAGAAAAAAACCGGTTGCCATTGAGTGGACTCCGACTCATGGCGATACCATGTGTGAAAGACTAGAATTGTGCTCCATAGGGATTTCAATGGCTCATTTTTTGAAAGCAGATTGCCAGGCCTTTTTTCTGAGGCAACTTTAGGTGGACTAGAACTGCCAACCTTTCAGAGTTCCTCAACCCTGGATGTAGGAACCAGAGCCCTTTGCCCAATAAGCTTGAATCAACGCTACATCCCTGCCACCCTGTGTCGCTCCTGGAAGGAGCACTTGGTTCTGAGAAGCTAGAAGGATTTAGTAGAGAAACACATTCTGACATGGACTGTGCCTGGGTCCTATTCATTGCTTAGGTGTTTACTGAGTACGCATGTTGTGCTAAGCCCTCTGTTAGGCCTGGAGCTACATTCTCTGCCCTCCTGGGGCCTGTGGTTTGATCCCTAGGTGGCACAAATCCCTAAAGGTTGGCAGTCTGAACCCACCTAGTGGCACTGTAGAAGAAAGACCTGGCGGTCTGCTTCCTTAAGATCTCAGCCAAGGAAACCCTATGGAGCAGTTCTACTCTGTAACACATGGGGTCACCATGAGTGGGAATCAATTCGACAGCAACTAACAATATAACCAAGGAAACAGATAATTTCAATACGACGGGATAGATGCCACAACAGAGGTGTAATCAATAGAGTCATGGTTCAACGGGCAGAGAGGACACTTACCCCGGCAGCTTAGGCACAGGTACTTGGAGCTCAAGAGGGCTGCAGGATTCCTACGCAGCCACGCGAGAGAGACACAGAAGAGAGGGAAGGACAGAGGGAAAGCCGTTCCCCGGGCTGGTGGGTCCCCTCAGAGACTGAGCATTTAATCCCCTTCTTCCCTGGAATCTGCTCTGCCCCTGCCAGATGGTCCACCTGTCCCCACACGTGTCCTCTGCCTCCTGACACAAGGAAAGGAACAGAGGCCCTCTCCATGGCTGGGAGCGAGGTGGCGGGTGGGAGATGACACAGTCTGGCTGAGGCTTGCAGTTGGCCTGACCAACAGGGCCCTGGTCCCCAGGGGCCGGGCTAGGCGCTCAGCAGCTGGAGAGTCACTGTGGCTCCCTGAAGCTCACTCCTTTTCTTTGAACTTCCTTTTGGTGGTCCCTCTTGCCAGCCCCTCCCTCCAACCCCTTGCAATCCAAACCTGTTTTCAGGAAAAGATCTGACGGTCATTCACACAACCAGCTGACGGCAGACTGAGGAGATGCCCAACCAGGGCTGGTTTGTGGGCAAACCTATAGCAAAATCACAAGTCGTAAAGAGTTCTAGCATTTTCCAAATGCCTTTGCACACACTATCTCATTTGATCTGCACAACTCCCCAGGGAGGAAGAGAGGAGACGAATTATTCCATATTATGATTTCCATTTGATCCATGAGGAAAGACTAGCCCCAAAGGGCTGGCTTAACCCAGGTCTCATGGCGAGCGGCCAAGCAGCCAACTAGAGGAGAATCCCCCAACACCTATGATGGTGCTGCTGACTCTTCTTGGACATACTGTAAGGGGACTTTTTGAGGGGTGGACGGGAGGAAGTGCCTCAGGAATCCGTTCTGGAGAGAGAGGCTGAGGCCAGATGGGAAGCAAGACCAGAGCAGGGTTAGGCTGCTTGAAGAAGCTGAGGGCAGGTGAGACTGGCTTCTCCATACCCACGGCTCTCAGTATCTTGCAGGCTTTTGCTAGCCATGAACGGAAGGAATGGATGCTTGCCTCACATCTTGTCAGCCTTGTGGTGAGTGGGTGTGATCAGCTTTGAGGGGTCTGAGGCCTTGCAGTCTGAAAGCCTAGGGCTGTCTCCATCCCTCAATACCTGGGAGCAGACGGGGGCCTCTGCGGAGTCCTCACAGGGTGTGGGATGTGGGAAGATGGTGGGGCGAGGCTGACTGCTCCCAGGATGGAAGCCACAGTGGACCCTTCATGGAAGGCGCCCCCCGTACCCCGCTCCGGACATGTCTTGTACTGCATCCCCTTTGGCTCAGCAGGTCTCTGTGGAAAAACACCTCTCCTTCTGAGGGAAAGAGCTGACTGTCTACTGCAGGCCTGAAGTAGCACCTTAATCTAAATCTCCCCGGCTGTGGGTGGGATGGGGGTGCTAGATGTGGAGGCAGGGCTAGGTCCTGTCCTCTTCTTGGATCTGTACCCCAGGGACTTGAGGGAAAGTGATGGGGACTGAAATGTCCCTGCTTATGGCTGGCAGGCCCCTCACCACACCACTTTGCTGGGTAGTTGACTGGGCTTGTTGAAAGAAATTAAGCAGCAGGAACAACAATAATATTTAAGCTGCCATTTATCCAGTACCAACTGTATCAGGTACTTTACATATATTATCTCATTTAATCCTTATAACAACCTTGCAGGGGTGGTGTTCATTGCCCTAATTGTTGACTGGGCCTCAGAATCATGGCCACCCCATGCACAACGGGAGAAATGCTGCCCAGCCCTGTGCCACTCCCATGATCAGTGTGGATCAGACTGTCGTGATCCATAGTGTTTTCCATTGGCTGATTTCCGGAAGTAGATCACCAGGCCATTCTTTCTAGTCTGTTTTAGTTTAGAAGCTCTGTTGAAACCTCTTCAGCCTCAGAGCACCAGGCAAGCCCCCACTGACAGATGGGTGGTAGCTGTGCATGAGGTGCACTGGCCGGGACTTGAACCGGGTCCGAGTCTCAGGTTAAGCAACCTGCCCAGGGTCACACGCCTATAGCAGAAAGAGATTCAAATCCAGGCTTGTCTGAGCCCACGCTGAGACGGTGGGGCTGAGACAGAGGCAGGGACTGAGGGCTGCTGTCGGAGCCACCTTTCTTCCTGCGGAGCAGGTCCCAGTGCCGGTGCCATTACACTCACCCATCTGACCTCAACATGTCTCTTAGCTCATTGAGTCTCCTCTGCTTTCTAACAAGGACTCAGCCGGCAAATGAGGAGTCAGACCACAGAAGAGGTGATGTCAGCAGGTGAAGAAGGAGCCAGTTTGGTGAGGGTGGATTTTTTTTAAGCCAGCTAGGATTAGAACCATTACAGAAGAGGGTATGAGCAAGTTCCACATTTTCCGTCTTGAGTCTCCTATGGAATGTCACTGAGGCCTCTGTGTTAGCACAGCTCAGGACACTGGAGACAGCAGGGATTGCTGTCCTGGTCTTGCCAGTTATCAGCTGTGTGGCCTTGGGCAAGCTAGTCTCACCTCTCAAGCCTCCATTTCCTTATCTTTAAATGGAGAGACAGCTGTCCTGCCTATCTCACAGGCTTACCAGGGAGCAGAGCACCTCTGAGCTCACACTTTCACGTTTGGTCTTTCCTACGAATCAGCTTCCCAGTAATTAATGTGAAGAACTCATTACTGCATGTTCCCAGTGTTAAATCCATTTCTTTAAATAGCAATAACAACCCGTCCAGATCTCCTTAGGTCCTCAAAAAGTAAACACCAACCCAGCTCCCTGCCCATCCTCTGAGCTGTGAAAGCCACGTGATCAATGTCATTTAAAAAAAAAAAAAAAAAAAAGGCAAAACCCCCCAGAAAAGCAGCTGGAGGTTCTAGAGCTTCTGATTGCAACTAAAGCAACATGCAACCTTCTGACCAGAAGCTGACCCTGGGGCTGCCTCTCAACAACTCCTGACTGTCTGGAGACCTGAGGGCAGAACAGAGTTCAAAGAGAAAATCTATTTTTAATGACTTGGGGGAGAAGAGTGGAGCAGCTGAGTGATGCGGTGTAATTAAAGCTATCTATCACTCCAAGAGAGGAATCCAAAATTTGGCCGAAGTTTTCAATGACATTTTCCTCCTCATTCATAAAAACCCAGCAGAAGGTCCTGCAGGAGTGAAAGGGAGAGGACAATGGGGAAAGAAACTTCTGGCCCCAAACAGTGGAATGCAGTTTTTCAATGATCTCCAGGACAGGGGCCCTTCCTGAATCCTGTTTTTAGGTTGTTGTTAGTTCCATCGAGTCAGCTCCGACTCATGGAGACCTCATGTATGACAGAGTGAAATACTGCCCGGTCCTGCACCATCTTTAGGATCATTGGTATGTCTGAGCCCGTTCTCGTGCCTATTGTGTCAATCCATCCCGCTGAGGGTTTCCCTTGTTTTCACTGACACTCTGCCCAACCTGATGCCCTTTTCTAGTGATTGGTCTTTTCTGATGATATGTCCAAGGTGGATTTTGAAGGACATAGTCCTTGGTTCCACATCCAGCTCCTATGCTTACCATCTATCTGAACCCTTAAGCAAGTTGTTGGCCCTCCTTGACCGCCAGTTTCCTCCTTTATAAAATGCTGGTAATAATGATATCAAGGTCATAAGGTTGTTTTGAGGCTTAAGTAACATCTGTATCTAAAGAGCCTTGAACACAGTTGGTGCTCAATAATGGTAGCTATTGTGCAGGCCCCACTGAAGGTGGCGGTGTTGGCATGGGAAAGCTGCACCGGGGCCCTTGCTCAGGCTTTGGCACTGATGTGCTGGGCAACCTGGAGCAATCTGGCTAGCGTCTTTGGGCCGAGACTGCTCATCTACCACATGGGGAGAATTATGTCCACACTTTCCGAGAAGAGCAGTATAGCCACCCGTGCTGTTGTCCTTATTAATGACACAATCTCTACAGGAGTCTGAAGTGCGCTGAAATCCAGGATCCTTGGCTGAAAGAAGCAACATTAAGCCTAGTCCTTGAAGGATGAAGGTAAAACTTGGGCAATGAAAAAGTAGGAAGAGGGCGGGAAACTGGAGCACATATTCCAAGGGTCATAGCACATTTTCTCAGACAGGGCTCCTCAGCCAGGGACACTGAGGCAGGAGAAGTAGGGTCCTTTCTAGTCATGCTTTTGGGAAGGACCTGCAAAGAACAGAGGTGCTGACACTGTGTTGTCTCCATGGCAACAGTGGATTTGTTCAGTTAGGGAAAGCAGGTAAGGTGGGAAACGGGATGCGAAGGATTGGGGAAATGGGGCCTCAGAAATAACTAAAACAAACCTCTCACCTGGGAACCAGATGCCTGGGAGTAGCCAGGTCCCACAAAGCCCCCTAGAGAGTCAATATGCACTTAGCTAGCCCAGGAGAGAGAAGGTGATGATGGCAAGGGGACAGAGTAACAAGGCATCAATGCCCCTTTCCCCATGCATTCCTTCAACGCTGTGTACTTGTTCAGTGCTGTCCTGCGCGCAGAGCCCAAGTCTAGCCTTATCCATTGGAATTTGATTTTATCTAAGAACAGGGTATCTGTCTCCCCAGACCCCACTCCCTTAACTTCCGGTCCCCCTGTTCTCCAACCACCAGGAGAGCCTGAGAGGAGGGTTTGGGACTCCAGTTAATCCCAAATTCTCTGAAGTATCTCTGATGGGTAAGCTTAGGAAGCAAGATTTGGGGTGGGAATCTGCATGGGGAGGAGCCCAGGAGGAGGCTGGTCAGAGATCTGGGCTAAGAACATCTTTGATTTTGTCTGGGTAGAAGGTCAAGGATAACTTCATTGTCTGAAATGAGGACTTAGGGAATTTATGCTTGGGGGAAGTTCTCCTGTAAGAGGGAAAGTGGAGCCTTTAAGACATCACTGCTCCTGACGGGGACATGAGCATGAGCTCCCTTTGGCAGAGTCCCTGGCATTATTTTCCAACCCAGCTCCAGGTTCTGCCTCCTGGTGCCTGCCTGCACCTCTTGTTCTGATGCTGGCACTGTGGTGATTGATTCATGCTTGCAGGCTCTTAGGGACTCCTCGTGGACTAATTTTCCATCCTTGATAGCTTTCCTGGAGTCTGCTTCTGGAGCTATGAAAAAACCCCAGGTTAAAGTTCCCAGGTCATCTTTATTTCGGGAGGACAAGCCTGCTGAACTGTACAGATGGAAGCAGATTTGGTCAAGCCCCACTGCTCAGGCCCCTCTCTAGTACCCCCCAGTCAACAGCTATACGCACAGAAAAGAATGAAGCCAGCTCACTATCCATAGGTGCTGGAGCTGAGACCAGCCTCCGCCTCTCTGTCTAAGCTGTCGTGTAATTCTGAATAGACCAGAAGCCACTGGAGCCTTACATGTAAAACAGAATTTTGGTTTCCAGTGGACACTGTGGAGCACATCTTGTGAACCATCACTCAGCTTTCTTTCCTGGCCATCTGAGGCTTGACATCTCGTCCTCCCTGACACATCATATCTCCTGAAAATGTTCTTACTGACTTTTCTTGTTACACTAAGTGGCTAGCTCCCTTGGGAAGTACAGAGGGGTTTCTTGCAGTTTGTAGCTTCCTAGGACGAGTCAGTAAGTAAGTGGATGAATGTGTATCTGTGTGTCTATGTGCGTGCAATAGAAAGAGAGAGAGAGTTTGTGTGTGGTAGAGAAAGAGAGGATAAGAACGGTACGTGTTGAATCACTGCCTGAGGGGTGGGGAAATACTCTCCTACACTTATATTAAAAATTTTTAATTTTCTTTCTGTGTAGAGGTCATTTATTCATTCAGGCCATTCATTCATTCAACCCTGGCAAGGTGGTGAGGGGAGCAGCCTTGCCTGGTTCCTGTGCTCTGCACTGCTCTGGGAGCCTGGATAAATTGGTCAAGTGGATAAGACCATTGCAGTGGGCAGCAATGATCACCTGGCCACAGCGCTCTGTACCAGCAGCTAGTCAGTAGTAGCTGATGGCCCTGGCCTTCTGAATCTACATTCATCTAGGTCTGGTTGGATGAGTCGAGTTGCATATAGTTGGCACTTACAATTTGTTCATTTGTCTGTTCATTTATCCACTCACTCATTTGCTAGTCTATCCAAGTATGAATTCCTTTATCTGTTTATCCATTCATTCACCAGTCCAGGTATTATGTCCTATAATATGGTGCTACATATGTGAGCCAGTCATGGTCTTAAACTGCCCTCGAGAAGCTTACCTTCTGGAAGTTTTAAGCTAGAAAGTGAAAACTGTCATACGAGAGGTCTAGGTTCCCCAAGCTGGTCATGATTACTTCTGGCCGCAGGGACCAGGAAGATGTCATCCATTTGTGGCAGGCCTTGAAAACTTGGTGATATTCTGATAGGCAGGAATGGAGGAAGAACATTCTCAACAGAGACCACCACGAGTCAAGTGAAAGGAGAATTCCAGGAATGGGCGGGTATTGAAGGGTAGATTTTAGAAGGCCACTGTGGTGGGAAAACAATGGAAAGGAGGAAAGGGAGATGTTTTGCATGTCTTCTTTCATACTGTGTCCCCTCCTCTGCCATTCCATCCCTGCTGCCTCCCACGCCTGCCCCAGGCACACATCCCCACAGCAAGATGGTGCTAATGGCCTCACTGGTCTTCCTTCTACCCTTTCCACACCAGATGTGCTTTTCTTCAAAAAGGGTGAAGGCATAGAAGTTAGGGCATGGACCCTGCAGTCAGACTGCCTGGGTGTGAATCCCAGCCCCTCCACTTATTAGCTATGTGATCTTGTGCAACTTATTCAGCTCTGAGCCTCATTTGTTGATGGTATAATAATAAAAGCCAGTTGCCACAGAGTAGACTTGACTCATGGTGAACCCATGTGTGTCAGAGTAGAACTGGGCTGTCTAGGGTTTTCAGTGGCTGATTTTTTGGAAGTAGGTTGCCAGGCCTTTGGGTAGATACAAACCTCCAATCTTTTGGTTAGCAGCCAAGCATGCTGACTGTTTGTATTACTTAGGGACCCCTGTGATAATAATACCTGTTGCCCTCCAGTTGATTCCAACTCATAGAGACCCTCCAGGACAGAGCAGAACTGCCCCATAAGGTTTCCAAAGCTGTAATCTTTAAGGAAACAGACTGCCACATCTTTCTCCTGTGGAGAGGCTGGGGATTTCAAACAGTCAACTTTTCGGATAGCAGCCTAGTGCTTAATCACTGTGCCACCAGGGCTCCTTGGTGATAATAGTAGCACCCGCTTACATAAGACTTACTCTCTGCAAATGAGAAAAAAACTGAGGCCTGTAGTGTCTCAGTTAATTCATTTAAGGTCACATGGCCAGTATATAGCAGAGCTGGGATTTGATCCCAGGCAGGCTGGCTCCATAGCCCATGCTCTTACCTTCTGCACTATACTACCTCTTAGGCATGAAGGATGACACAGTTAGAAAATACTTAGGATAGTACCTGGCATATATCTGCTAGCTATTATTAATAAATACACCTTAAGGACCTGCTATATATTCTGTGTAGACTTCAAGTTCAAAGAATGTTGCAACCCTGATCCTAAAGTACTCATAGTGCTGTCAGGACGTTGTACAATCCTCCCACATTATAATGAAACATTAGCACTATGATCGAGGGGTAGGAGCGCTATGGGAGCAAAGAAAAAGAGCAATTCAGGGAAGGTGTCCAAGAGGCAGTGTTTTGTAATGATGACCTCTGCCAAAACAAAATACAAAACAAAGAAGTCCAAAAACAACAAGAAAACGCCGTCTCTTGGATAAAGTTTATGGTTCAAACACCCTAGTCTGACATTTCAGCCTTCTGAACTCTGCCCCAGCCCAGGGTGTTGATTCTCCTCTGGACTCCCTCCTCCAGCACGAACGCTCGCCCTCCTGCAGCCTGGCCTCGGCTCACACTTGGCCCTGTGCTGGCTCTATACTTTTGCTCACACGTTCCTGTTCCTGCTAATCAGAACGTCTGTCCCTCTTCTGCTCATACTTCAGATTCCTGGGCTCTCCCTCCTCCACAAAGCCTCCCTTGATCAACCTCTCTCTCTCCCAGTGTATCATCTGCCTCCCTGCCCAGCTGGCAAGACTCCAACAGTCTTTTAAAACTCTTCTTAAGTGTGCGTCTTACTAGGTTAGTGGAGCCCTAGTGGCGCAGTAGTTAAGCGCTTGGCTGTTAACCAAAATGTCAGCAGTTCGAATCTACCATCTGCTCCCTGAAAACCTATGGAATTGAATCGACTCGACCATTACTGGTATGTTGTTGTTGTCCTTGGATGCCGCTGAGTGGATTCTGAATCATAGCGACCCCATGTGACAGAGTAGAACAGCCCTATAGGGTTTCCTAGGCTGTAATCTTTATGGAAACAAATCACCAGGTCTTTCTCCCAAGGAGCCACTGGGTCGGTTCAAACTGCCAACCTTTCCGTTAGCAGCCAAGTGCTTAACTGTTGTATCACCAGGGCTCCTTAGGTTACCTATAGGGCTGTGCTTTTTACTTCTTCGTATCAGCTCTTCCTGTATGCTCCTAATTCAGTCTCTGACATGCAATAGGTCTGGAAATAACTGCTGAGAAGCTAATCACACTTGCACAGTGATCCAGGTTTTATTTTAAGCTCCTTAAGTAAATCTACTATACCAAGGTTCTCAAGGTGTGGCCCCCTGACATTCGCTACGATCCATTAGGTGGCCTGAGAGTTTGTTTTTTAAATAGACTCAATGTTTATAACACAGCAGAGGTGCATGATGTCATGGAAAGAACACATCTGTTAAAGCCAAGAGATCCTAGTTTGGCCTCACCACATGCTCAACTGTGCTAGGCTAGTCACATAATCTCTCTGAGCCTCAGTTTCCACATCTGTAAATGTTATAGGACTTTAAAATGGAAGCTTCCACCAAGGCTCTAAGATACAATGAATACTGCGTTTTAAAGTAAGGTGGTGGACTGTCCTGCAACTTTTTAGAGTAGTTTCTTAAAATCCAAGCTCATGGTTTTCTGCCCCTCACCCTGGCCTGGAACAACGAAGCAAAATTGTTGAAGGAATGAAAAAGGGGATTTGTGAGATTTTTGGAGGGAAGCATCGGAATGCTGTGCCCTAGCCACCCTGCAATAGGACCACTTGGGAAGCCTGAGATGGGTTCTCTGGGCTGCAGGACCCGAGTGGACAGGAAAATCCAGAAGGCAGGAAATCCAGAGGGTAGGCTGGCGAGCTCTTAGGCGGTAGGGTGCAGGCAGGTGGCTGCAGTGCCTGGGAGGTCACTGCATGTCCCTCTGACGGTGCCAGGCCGAGGATGTGTGAGTGTTTCCCCTGTACCAGATGGGGAACCCTCAAGAAGGAGAGCTGGCCTGGAAGCACTGTACATCCTGAACAAGAGGACCCTGGAGATGGCGCTGCGACTACCGTATGCATCTGTGTGGACGGACTGCAGGAGAATCAGGCTGAGGGGAGAGACGCAGTCAGAAGGAAGCACCACCTGCTTGATGGGAGCTGCGGCCAGAGAAGCTCAGGAGCGGAGCATCCAAAGCAACCAAAGGACCCAGGCCTGACAGAGTCAGAAACATCAGCCAGGTCGCAGAGCACGAGGCTATCTTGCGACAATTCCAGTTCAAGGAAGAAAGAGCGTTTCTGGCCCCTTTCCTCTCTCCTTCTTCTGAAGGGTCAATAATAGCAGGTCTAGTGAGGAGAGAAGAAGCATCTTTCCCAGCCCTCATGACAAGCCGAGAGCCTGCAGTAGGCCCAGGGCAAGGGAGTTAAAGCCCAGAGTTTTAATTTGGGCCTTATAATTCTGGACATTATAATTCTCAACTGAGACATGTTTGAGATTTGAAGTGACCAGAGGACTTTTTATCACCTAAGAGGGAGTTGATAAGCTATGCAGCCTGCCTGATACCCAGCTTTCTTTCAGAATCAAAGGGAAAACATGCCCCACTATAAACATTTTGAAGGGATTTTACCAGTTGCCATCAAGTTGACTCCAACTCGGGGAGAATTGTGTCAGAGTAGAATTGTGCTCCATAGAATTTTCAAAGGCTGATTTTTTGGAAGTAACTCACCAGGCCTTTCTCCTGAGGTACCTCTGGTGGACCCGAACCTCAAACCTTTTGATTAGTGGCTGAGCGCATTAACCGTTTGCACCACCCAAGGACTCCACCGAAGGGACTGTTATTGTTGTTGTTAGGTGCCATCGAGTTAGTTCCAGCTCACAGCGACCCCATGTACAACAGAACGAAACACTGCCCAGTCCTGTGTCAACCTTACAATTGTTGTTATGCTTGAGTCCATTGTTACAGTCACTGTGTCAATCTATCTCACTGAGGGTCTTCCTCTCTTTCGCTGACCCTCTACTCTACCAAGTAACATGTCCTTCTCCAGGGACTGGTTCCTCCTGACAACATGTCCAAAGATGTGAGATGAGTAGGAGACAAAATAAAAGCATGTTCTGAATACATCTCCCAGTGTACTGGTTACACAAGATACTACCACCACTCCTACCTCGCCTGTGGGGTGAGGGTCATCAGAAAGGAAGACCACAACACTGCATTGTCCACTCCAATGCTTACTGCACAAATCTGGCAGAATTATGCTATTATGTCTGTGTACAGATGGGCAACTTACTGAGAAAATGATTTTTTTTTCCCAAGAAAAGAAAACTCTGTCAACTCTCTGATGGGTTCAGCAGATTTCCCGGAACCCTGGGGTCCTCTCGGAGGGAGCAGGTGTGCAGTCTCTTTTTCACCAAAAGTGGCTCATGTGTCAAAAGAATTCGGGCACAGCTACACCAGGAAGCCTCTTGACCCATTTACCACCTCTATTTTCCAGAAGCTGCATGGCCTCCGAAGCTGCTCTGATGGAGACAAGGCTGTTGTGCGGAGTTTGCTCCCAGTTAGAAGTGCTCTGGGCGCCCCGCCTCCCCACCCCCAGCTCCTGGTCTAGCCTGAGCAATCAGTGTCGATTAGAGCTTTGCAGCCTTCTCTTGCCCGGGGTGGTGGCGAGGGCTGTGCAAATCTTTACTTTCCTTACTGCTTTCTCTTCACTGCCTTCTTCACTCACAGCCTCAAATGTAACCAAGGGCACAGAATCTCTGTGGGGAGATGGAAGAGGACAAAAGACTGCCCCCCGCCACCCTTTTTTTTTAAACAGGTGCTTAGGAAATTAATTACAGCAAATAATCACTGAGTTGTCTGAGTCTCTATGTTATTTGGTGCATGCCGGGTCTGGTGGAAAATAAGAGGAATTTTAAATAATTTTGGAGTTATAACTGATGTAATTAGGTGCTCGGTGAACACTTAGCATCGAGCTGTGCTTATTAAAATTACTGTTTTAATCAGAACATTGCAGGAGAATCATTAATAATACAATGGTTTGATTCCCTGGAACTCTAATTAGACCTGGACTTTGAACCACCTGAGCGTAATCTGGCTCCATCTCAATAGGCGCCACGGGTGATGCATTATCATTTTAGGGCATGTGGGGATGCCACATCAATACTGCTGTTTAGTGACTGCCTGAATGCTTTGTTGTGGAGTGAGGACATGTGTGTTCAGGGGGCACAATGGGACCCATGCTGACAGGTGGAGATGGACGTGAAGGTGGTTGGCAAGGGGTCAGGGGCTGGAGGTCTTCAGGAAGAATCGTTAGGAGATGTTTCTCCTGCTGCTGCAGGCCAGACATGCCTTCCACATTGTTCTGCAGGGGAACAACCCAGACACAGTACCACGCAGTTGTGAGCTGCCATCGAGTTGGCCCTGACTTATGGTGACCCCATGCCCAAAGGAATGAAATGCTGCCCAGTCCTGCACCATCCCCATGATTGGTTGTGGATCTGACTGTTCTATCCATAGGGTTTTCACTGACTGATTTTTGGAAGCAGATGGTCTGTTTTAGTCTGGAAGCTCCACTGAAACCTCTTCAGCATCATAGCAACACGCAAGCCTCCACAGACAGATAGATGAGTGGTGGCTGCGTCTGATTTGTTGGGTGGAAATCAGACCTGCGTCTTCTGAATTGAAGGTGAGAATTCTACCACCGAACCACCAATGCCACATCCACAATATCACAGACCCAACTGAAGGCCATTTCCCCAATGCCTTCATGGGGGCTTGCTCCTCACCCCAACCAAACACCTCCAGGGAGGGGACAGCTCTTGTTCCTGGTAAGCCAGTGAACACTTGAAATCTAACCAAGTGTTCACTCAGTGATAACTGAAGGCTGTAAGGCGCTTCCCGTAAGTGGAAACATGTTCTCTGCCCGCCTCCGGCTCGTGAACTACTTGCAAGGACATGACAAATATGTGAAGGAAAGATTTAGGACACTTAAAAGGCAGATACTTAGAAGTGAAAATTAATCTGGTTAAGGGCTGGGGCCACTTTTTAATTTTCCTGTCCTGCATTTTAAGTGTGTCACCATAGATAGGCAATGTGGGGACTGGCTAAGTTTCTCCGGAACCTTCCAGCCTGTAGGGGCATTTTGCAGGTAAGTAGTTCCAGAGCTGGAGGGAGTCTGAGCACACATGTTTGTGTACCCTGAGACCCTCAGCTGAGCTGGTATTTGGGGAGAGGGGCCACTGCTCTGGCTCACGGCTGGTATTTGGGGAGAGGGGCCACTGCTCTGGCTCACGGCCCTGAGCACAGAGCTGCAGGTTTCTCTGCATCTCAGCTGACGGCTCACTGTGTCAACAACATGGAGCTAGGTCCCGGTGGGGCAGATCTCACTGACGGATGTCACAGGGGTGGCTGGAAGCAAAGGAAGTGGAAACATGCTCTCTGCCCTCCTCGGGCTCGGTAACTACTTGCAAGGACACAACAAAGATGTGAAGGAAAGATTCTGGATGCTCAAAAGGCAGATACTCAGAAGTGAAAATTAATCTGGAGCGAGATGAGGGCATGTGGAGTTAAGTGGTGATCAGAGTGGGGTGGGATTAATCAGAGAGGGGGCAGGCTTCTGAAGCAGGGGGGGTGGGGGAAGTGTCCCTCATGAAGCCTTCTGGCTGCTCCTGCAGGCCTGAGGAGCGTGGGCGTGGACTCCTTGAGGCTCCTTTCTGCACCACCACTGGCAGATGCAGCACCTCTGTGCGGTCCAAGATGGTGCCCCTCCTACTTCCATGGCTTGATGAGCTGAGTGAGGAGTAGGTTTCAGCCCGGATCTGCCCCTCAGCCAGGTGCCTTTGTGCAGTGCACAACCCCAGCAGTCATGTCTGGCAGCTCTGAGCCCCAGGGAGTTTAAATATGATTGGTGGGGCTACCAGAGTTCTTGCCCACCTAGCCCCAGAGACAGGTGTTCTAAATATTGTACTAAATACTGTGGGGCCTCGTATAAGCCCCGAGGTGGGGGGGCAGGTGCAGAGAAGGTAGGATTAGACTGTGGGCAGAGAGCAAGAAGACTTCATGGAGGAGGTGGGACTTGAGGAGAGCAGACAGAATGAGCTTTGGGGTATGCTCTGGGGACAGAGAAGGACACAATTTGGGATGTCCTCATTTAGATTTCTTTCCTTACCTATTCCTTGGCAGTAGACATTTTAAATAGTAACCAAAAAAGTCAAACAACTCTATGCCTCTCTCAAGGAAGAAGAACCCAAGGAGAGAATTTCTCTATAAACCAACAATGCCAGCAGGGAGTAAGATTTCCATCATGGGAAATCTAAGCAAAGGCTCAAGATCTACCACAAGTGAGAGGCTGGACTCAAGGCCCCCCTTCAACTCCAAGACAGTCTGATGAGAGACAGCATGGTGCGCTCCTCATCCCTTCTGGACTCACTACCACCCTCTCACCCTGGGGATTATATCCAGTAGAAGGTGGGGTCTGACTGAGACGGGCCTCGTGCTCTAGGAACAAATGGTTATACCTCATCTCAAGAATTCTTGTGCTTCTGAAAATAGGATACTATGAATGATGGCCCCCTGACACACACACTCACACACACACCCCGTGACTACACAATATAAACTCATGCTGTTATAGAGACACTCTCATTAACACACACATTCATGCCTTGCACGCACACAGCACACCAATACACTGACAGCACACACACAGTTCACACACACCCACAGCCCACTCACACTGGTATTCCATACACATATCCATATACACACACTCAGAGCACACACACGGTCACCACACACATTGCCCCACGGCTGCGTGCCCCCCTGAACACAGCTGTGAGAAGGAAAGGACCATCAGGAGCTGTCTCCCTCCGGCTTGTAGTGAAGAAGGATTAGGGCTGCTCAAGATTAAACAGAGGAGTTAAAAATGACAAACAGACATCTAAATAGCATTAGAGTCTTAATGAAACCATAATGAATGGAAGAGCCACACAGATATCACCCATAAATGGCCGTAAATATCACACCAACTGACGAGGTCCCAGATACTGCTGTTTCAAACTCCATCCAATGACTTGTATTATAATTCATCAATAAATAACCAAGCCCAGCCTCATATTCAAGGCCCATCATGCTTCTGAGAATGGCTTCTGAGGCCAGACACACATGGGTTTGAATTCTGTTCTGGCTCTGACTACCTTGGTTTTCTCAGATATGTTACTCTGCTTGTTTGAGTCTCAATTTTCTCATCTATAAAATGTGGATAATTATCTCCCTAATAGGGTTGTTGTGAGGATTAAATTAAGTCCTGGACAGCTATAATAGCCATCTATAATAATACTAATAATTTATTATTATAGTTGTTATTAACTTCTACTATGATCTCTTGCTTCCCTCCCCTTTCTTCTTCCTGGGATCTAAGAAAAGTCCACTGAATGTACATCGAGCTGATGGGATCAGTAGGAAGATAAGGAAAAAGTAGCGGGGGAGATAGAAGGAACAGGAAAGAGGGGAGGACAGAGGCAGGAGGAAGAGAAGGGAGAAGAAAGGCAGAGAGAGAAAAAGAGAGGAAGGAAAGCAGACCCTCCTACACGCACACGGGCATCGTTGGTGGTGTGGTGGCCACTGTCTCCTTGGGTGGTCATGCATAAGCCACACAACTATGGTGCAGCCTTTCAAAATTTCTTAATTCCTAGCCAACAAATGGAAGGAGAAGAGTTTCATGTACTCACACATCAGCAAGGGTCAGAATGGAAGTTGTCCAGTTGCTCACCCCCAGAAAACTCACGAAGTCAAAGCAATCATGAAAGCACAAACTGAGTCATAAGGCAGTTGGATTTTTACCACCAGGGAAACCAGACCACAGAGAGGTGATGTGTTTTCGAGTGTGCCTTTACTCCAGCCACAAGCATTCCACAAAGAAAGGAAAACAAAACAGGCTCCCAGTGTAAGCGTCTCTTGTCTGTGGTTTTATTATTTAGATTTAATGTAAAGAGGCAAATGAGAGTCTCTTGGTATCCTGTCCGTATGTGTACGTCTCTCTCTTACCTCTTAAAAGTGACAATTCCCAACGCTACTTCTGCAGTGTAAAAGGATGACTCTCCTTTGATGGTTATTGGTCATTGTTTATGTTTAAAGTAATTTTATACGTTAGGACTGCGGCCTTCCGATGCGACACCCCTGGGCCAAAGGTGGCCTCTGAGGTAAGAGGGGCACAATCTGGGTTGAGAAGGATGAGGCTGTTAATTGGACTCAGGAAATGTCAACAACTTTTGTTATCTACATGAACTGAGACGTGTCCCTTAGGGAGCTACTTGGGGAGTTTCAGCAATGACAGGCTATCTATTCAGTTCAGCTGACCTCAGAGACAGAAAATATTAAAAGACTGAATTGTGTGTGCAGCCTCACTTTCTGCTGATGCCTCCCGTCATCACTCCCCGGCCACTAGATGTTAGTCTAGGGCCACAGGTAAGGAAACTGAGCATGCAAGACAGAATCAGACACTCAACTGATTAATACAGATGCTTCAGGCAAACCCAACTAAGAGGACAGAGGAAACTTATTTTCTATACATGTAAGACTTTCTTTCCAATAAAATCCCAATATTGATTTATCTTGAATTATAGGGAGAGGAGATTGTCATAGCTAGGCCAAGATGGTGCCACAAGCTACAGGGTCCCTGGAAGCCAGGCATGGGGGTGGTGGCAGTGGCCACAGCTAGAGAATCAGGAAGGTGCTCAGACAGATGATGAGAAGTGACCGTGAAGGTCAGATACGATTACTGGTCACTTCCTGTCTGGGCTGCTAGACATCCAGTATCTCCAGTTATCTCAATGGATACTGGGAGAGTCTCAGAACCAAATTCATTTGAAAATATAACGTAACTATACCCAGTGTCCTTTTGTGCAGGGCTGTATTTCATGAAATAAAACAACAATACAATGTTGCCATTCTAAAAAGGTCAGGCACTGTTTATTAACAATACCCAGAGAATCTCATTAAGTCCAGGAGCATGAAAACAGTACAGGCTAATATGATACATCGGAAGTGATTTGCATGCCAGTGAAGTCTGCCCTGGGACCCGAGTAGCAGTTGTAGGCCACCTGTGGCTACTGCCCTCAAGTCCCTGTGCCCTTTGGGGGTCTGCTGTCCAGCGCTCAGTGCCTCTCTTCATTCCATCTAGCGTGGAGGGACCGGACAGATTTACCTAGCCCTGGAGTTCCTCCTCATAGAAGTTACTCCTTAGTGTATTCTTGGCAAAATAATAGGTGACACCAGGTAAGGAAAACAGAATTCTGGAAAAAGTAAGGTGACTAGAAAGTTCTTAATCTGGGCGTGCTCCAATTTGCAGTATGAGCAAAATTTGCCTGTTGAATTCAAGAGTCCTCAACTTGAAGAATATTAGATAAAATAAAATTAATTCATGTAATCCTCTGTGATCATATTCAAACTCAGTCTTCCCAGTTTGGCACGCAGAATAGGTTTGCCTGCCTGCATTCCTATTAAAATTATTTTCTCAAGCACGGATTGAGTTCTGGCTCTACAATCGGACTATGAGGGGAGGGGGTGCTCGTGACCTGGGTCCTGTCCCCTGGTAGCTTAGAGTCTAATGGAGGTGACACCAAATAGACAGATATTTACCATACATGCAGTCTTCACTGTAAAGCTGGAGAAGCTCAGAGGACTGAATTATTGAATTGGGGTGATGTCGGGTGGTTTTTGTATTCTGCTGGGGTCACAAGGAGCAAAGACGACATGGGAGTGAAAGGAAGGAAATGCTCTTGTCTTCCTGCAAGTTCAAAACGCCTGTACGGCTCTTTAGTTCATACTCTGTTTCCCCTTCTTCTAGGGAGGCTGTTGACTAGGGAGACAGCTCCTTGAGATGCCTTGTGGCTGGGGCCCAGCAGGCATCTAGGACTTGGGAAAGGTCCATAGCTATGAACAATTCCTGAGCGGGGCTGCGATGACAGTGAGCGTGGCCAGGCCAGGCAGAGGGCTGGATGCCAGCATAGCCTGACTCCCTGCAGAAATCTGCCTGGTCCTCGAAGCAACCTTGACCCCAGGTAGTGGGTTTGGTTCTTTCTTGATTTTTCTATGAGCCTAGGCTCCTCCTCTGGTCCTGGAGATGGGCTCATGGAATATGTGGGCTTCATTTTCTTCAGGAAATAAAACTGACTCTCTCCACACCAGTCCCTAGTGCTGACCACCAGATCTGACAGGCGCCCACCATGGCCGGGGCTTATCCAGGACAACGAATGATCTTTCTAAAAAGCTACCATTTACGGCGCGCCGGGCTGGGTGCCCGATGCTCTCTCTACATCATCTCATTTTAATCCTTGCACAGCTGATAAAGTAGAGTACATCATTGTCGCCAATTTACATCAAGAGGAAACCAAGAGTTTAACCAGATCAGGAACCTGGTCAATGCTCAGCAAGGGCAAAGCCAGGAGAGCAGCTGTGCTTTACACCTGGGCCAGCCCCCCAACCCCGTCCCATGCCATCCCGCCTTCCAACAGCAAGCAGGTAGCATGGAAGCAGGCAGCAGGGAAGGAGGTAGCACAGAAGCAGGTCACACGGAAGCAAGTAACACGGAAGGAGGTTGTATGGAAGCAGGTAGCACGGAAGCAGTAGCACAGAATCAGGTAGCAGGGAAGCAGGTAACATGGAAGGAGGTAGCATGGAAGCAGGTAACACGGAAGGAGGTAGCATGGAAGCAGGTAGCATGGAAGCAGGTAACATGGAAGCAGGTAACATGGAAGGAGGTAGCATGGAAGCAGGTAGAATGGAAGGAGGTAATATGGACGCAGGTAGCATGGAAGCAGATAACACAGAAGGAGGTAGCATGGAAGCAGGTAACGTGGATGCAGGTAGCACAGAAGCAGGTAGCATGGAAGCTTGTAGCATGGAAGCAGGTAACATGGAAGCAGTAGCAGGGAAGGAGGTAGCATGGAAGGACGTAACATGGAAGCAGTAGCAGGGAAGGAGGTAGCATGGAAGGACGTAACATGGAAGCAGGTAGCACAGAAGGAGGTAACTTGGAAGCAGGTAACATGGAAGCAGGTAGCAGGGAAGGAGGTAGCATAGAAGCAGGTAGCATGGAAGCAGGTAATGCGGAAGCAGGTAGTACAGAAGCAGGTGGCATGGAACCAAGTAGCATGGAAGCAGGTGGCACGGAAGCAACTAGCACGGAAGTGTGTTCAGAGGCTTGCCACCCACTCACCCGCTTTGCCTTCCTGGGGAGTCACAGGCCTGCTGGGACTCGCTCCCCACTACTCCCCTCATCTCCCCACCCCCAGAGCAATCCTGGAAGGAAGCTCAGAAGAGACGCGGGCACGCTGTGCTCTGGGCCCAGGGACAGGTGACCTTTCCAATTCAGCACCTTTATAAGTCTAACCTAATGAAGTTAAGGGGGGGAAAGGAATTAATGAATAAATGAAGGTTAAATCACTCCCTGCAGAAAATTGATGCTGACAGTGAGGGCCAAGAAGAGAGCTTGGAAAGCAGGGAGCTGACTTGCACAAGAGGCCATTAAAATTCCTTTCTCCAAATCTGAGGGAGCTGTAAGGCTTGGCAGTTGGGAGATGGGCAGTGAAGGCTTTGGGGAATCCAAAGCAGATGGCCTGAAGGAGCTGGAGTGAGAAAGCTATACTCCACTTTGGATAATTTTTTCCAGGAGCTGATCTGGGTATCATATACACGTAGATGCATGCACACACACACACGCTCACACAAGCTGTGTGCCCAATAAACTCCTGCAGCCAATCAAGAAGCAGGTAGTGTGGGCCTGCCTGGCCCATTCCTGTCCCCCTGGGGACCTCTGTGGCCTGTCTTCTTGGCAACACCCACTTGTTAGCCCCTGTCTCCTTGTTACCACCCCAACTCTCACCCTTCCTGGGCTGCACATCTCAGCCCAGCTGGCTCAAAGGGGCAGTAAGAAATTGGTGAGTGCATGATGGCTAGGCCCCGGGAGGAGGGAGAAAGGGAAGCGGAAATAGCCATCCACCACAGCATGCCAGCCAGGCCAGGAGCTGGTGCAGGGAATAACAGAGGTTGAGGGGAGATGGATGGACAAGGCAGATACATGGTAAAGCTCAATGGGCAAACTCTTGGACAAGAAGCTAGGAGAAACACGCTCTTTTGGGCAATGCCATTGACTTATCGAGCACCTCTGGGGTAGATCACTTGCTGGCTCCAACTCTAAGTTTAGGTCCTCTGTGAAATGGGGCAGGAAGAGGCGTGTGCAGAAGCGGATCATCAGCAGAAATCCTCCCTGGTGGGAGCACCATCTGGTGGGAGCACCGAGTAGGAAAGGGGATCAATAATTCTGGTTTTTGACAATATGATCATGAAGACAGCAGAACTCAGAGGGACCAGCACAGCTCGTCCATCCTGTGGAGTGATGAGGCCTGGGAGGCAGGGAGCCAGCCTGGCCTGGCAGAGGTCGGGGGGCATGCTGGGTGGAATTGGGGAGGTGCAGAGACCCAGAGCCAAGGCTGACGAGATCAACCAGTAAGTAAAAGGTCCCGATGATTCTCCCTGGCACCCAGGGAGAGGCAGACAGAGCTCTGCAGCAGCACGGCTGACAACTGGCAAATGAGCCTCTGTGGTTATTTGTTTCCCTGCCTTATTCTTCTTGACTCCTAAGACAGAGGCTAGAAATAGATGCAACTGGCAGGTGACTTAAGGATGAAAAATGAGCAACCTGTTGGTTGTGGGGGGCTCAGTGACAGTGAGCCAGAGAATGCATGGGGAGTTGTTTCCATGGGGTTGGCTCTTGCTCTGTCCAAGCATGTTACAAGGATGAGTCATTTAATCTTCTCAACCACCCGATAAAGCAGTTCCTACTGTTACCCTACTCTACAGAAGAGAAAACTAAGGCTTAAAGAGGTTAAGCCAGGCCTACTGAAGAGTGGCCGAGCCAAGATTGGAATACAGGTCTAACTGCTTCCAGTGAGGAGCTTTATACAGCTATTCTATAATGCTGCCTTTTTGTATGTTCTTTCTTTCCACTCCATACCACAACCCCTCTTCTTGACCTTCGGTCGATGTTTACTGAGCAACTACTAAGGGCTGAACATGGTGATATCTCGGGGGAGATAGAAGCAGCCCAGATAGGTAAGGTCTCTGCCGCCAATACATGTCGAGATGGTGGAACGAATGGATGAAAGGGGTTCCCTATTGCTTTTCTCCTCTTCCCATGAGCCTAGGAGGCATAGAAATGGCTGGCTCTCGGGGAGTGGACTGCCAGGATCACAGCAGGCTTCAGCGGGGAGTGCTGCTCAGTGCTGGCATCTTTGTTCTTGACTGCTTAGACTTGGCCAGGGGTCCTGCTCACTGCCGGGAAGGAGGACAGTGGGAGCTGGTGCATGTTTGCTTTCTCCCAAGTTCTATGTTGCAATGGCAGAGGTCCCTTCATCTTGAGAAGGGTAGCTGGTATGAGCCCACTTGAGGGCTGCTCCCCTGTCTGCTATGGGAATTCTGCAGGGTGAATGCCTCCTTAACTCCTGTCCTCTGCTCCAACCCCTTTGGGATGATTCCCTGAACGTGCTGAACTCTCTCATGTCTCCATGCTTTCTTCACTTGATAAATGCTCCTTTGCTCTTTATTCCACTTGAAGAACTCCTCCCCTTGCATGAGTCATCTACAGCATCGCCTCCTCCAGGAAGCCTTCCTAAATCCAGTCTCTGTTGGGTGCCACCCTCTCAGGTATCCCCAGAACTCTGCATACTGTATTGCAGTTTGCTGTTTACTTGTCCTTTTTTCACACGTATTTATGATTCCTGAGGACCAGTTCTATGCCGTGAGTACAGAAGATCCTCAAAAATTCTTTGATGAATTACTTGGTGGCTGAGTAGCCAGCTAAGGCATTGTTCTCTTCTCTGTCCATTTTTCCCTTTCCAGTCTTCCTTCTGCCTGACACTCCCCTCTGCCTTTCTCCCTCATCATTAAATATTATTTGAGGGACAGAGGCTGAACCCAGGCTGTTTGCCAAGCCACCAAGAGCTAATGGCACAGCCAGACCTCCTTTCTCCTGGTGGAAATCTCAAACCCCAACCTGTGTGCAGAGGTAGAGGCGAGTGGGAATAACTGGGAAGGAGCAGGAGGAAGGTTATTTGATGCAGAGTGGCAAAGGCTCAGGGAATTTAACTGTAAGGTAGGAAAACTATGAACTGGACACTGTGGGTGAGACTGGGTCCCTGAGCTGGGCTGGCTGCAGAAAGATCAAAGGGCCAGCCGGAAAAATGCAGCCAAGCTGGGCTCAGAAAACAGAGAAAGCCCTGCCCCGCTATATCAAGAGCATTGCTAGGTAAACAGCCTTCTATACCCCAGAAGACACAGGAATACTCGTTCCCACCTCGCTCATCCCTCGCACACCCTATTCTCACAGCACTTGCACACCCGGCCCTCTGGCCCCCTGGGCCGTGCACACAGCAGCCCTACGATACACACTCAGGGCTAGGAAGAATGCAGCGCGTGTCATGGCTGCAGGGGGCACCAAATACATTTTATCCATGGGGAAACTGAGGCTCTGGGTGGCTTGACTCAGACGCACTGATCAGCAACTCTGATGAGGAACCCAAGGCAGAATCTTAACGTACCATTTCTGGGCCACTCTCCCCTCACCCGTCATCTTCTCCCCACCCTCTCCCCACCAAACGCCCTGGTGGCTGAGAGTCTGAATCTTAATTTCTTCCCTAGGACCAGCCCCAGAGAGAAAGCTTGTCTGACACGCAGCATGAGTGAGCTGCTGGCCAGAACCAACAGGCAGTGAGGGAAAGCCCCCAAATCCTTCTGCACAGCTGGTCACTACTGGCTGGGGAGTTCAGAGGACTTGCCTGGATAAACTGACCAGCGGTCAGCTTCACACCTCACGGAACCCTGTGTTCATGGGGCCTCTTCTCCATAAAAGGCCCAAGAGGGTCACTCCAAGTCCTCTCTCCTCCTGCTGAGCACCCAGGACGCGGGCTCACATATGAAGGAGGCTTGTCAAGTGGCCTTTGCCCGATCTGTCACTTCCCACCTGCTCTGGGGGGACATCATAATCCTGGGCGTGTACCTCAGTACTCCGAATCATGCTTCTTTCCAAGGATTAGGCTGATTTCCCTTTTCTGCCTCCTTTCCCCATCCCTGATACCTAGTGCTTCTCCTGGCAGCTCTGAAGCCTATATCTTCACATCCTAGCAACTGTCCTAGTCATCAGCGGATGGAAATAACTTTTCACGACAGCTCCTCTGATGGTGCCATCTTTTGTGTTGATCAAAACAAGAAAATGAATCAGAGTCTCGGCGTCTGATTGAAGCCTAATTGGAAATCCAAAGTGGCACTAAATGTTACGGTCTAAATAAAACACATTCAATTACCGAAACTCAACGCCGGGAGCACGAGGGAGAGCTCCAGGCAGGAGCTACAAAGCAGGCTGCAGAGTTCTGGGGTGTCACTCCAGGGCCCCCAGCTTTGGCTGATAAGACTCAGGATGGCGATCAGGGAAGGTGTTCTTGCTGCCCGCACCCCTAGTCAGGCTGGTGACTGAGCCAGTGTTGGTGAGCCTGGGCCACATGTGGAGGAGTGGGGAGGCTGCACAGAGCTTTGCTGCACTGCATCTCCGGTGATCTGCACACGTGCTCTGCACCTGCCTGGATGCAAAGGCTTCTGGTTGCCAGCCAGGCTGACATGTGGATGGGGGTGGGGGACTGTGCAGGGGGATTGTCACCTGCTGGGATTGCTCACTGGGCATCTCTGACAGAGGAGGGGCGGGGCACACCGTTGTTGTTAGTTGCCGAGTCATTTCTGACTCACGGCCTCTAGGTGGGCTCGAAATGCCAACCTTTGGGTTAGAAGTGGAGTGCCCCACCCAGGCCTGCACCTACATCCGGGCCCTGCCTCCTGAGCTTCATACATGGTCTTGCTTAAGTCACTTAATCTTGCTGAGGCTCAACTGCCCCGCTTTTAAGTGGGGATGATAATAGCCATGTCTGAGGGTTGTTGTAAAGATCAGAGATAATGTCTGTGAGGTGCTTGGCTGGCTGCCCAGGACAAACAGCAGCAGCACCTTCCTCTGGAGTGCTCCCTCCTCCACTCTGACCACCAGAGACACTTCTGGGACTGCTGGCAGAGGGCCTGAGGCCATGCTTACTTTCCTGCACTGGTTTTTTTTAAACAAAACAGTGCACTACCATAAACTCCAGGCGGATGTCAAGTGAGGAGTACTGAGCTCAGGCTGGTCGCCTGGGACTCTGAAAGCTGCTCTGAGCTCTCTCCTTAACTCAGAGCCGGTGAAGGAGAGGAGGGGAGGTGCCGCCTGTGCTGGACGGCCACCAGGGGGCGCCGTCTTGGGAAGCTCCAGGTGTGGATTTGGCTTTTCAAGTGCAGGGGTGGACCCCTGGCCTTGCTGTGTGCCAGCTTTGTGGCCCTTGGCAAATTACTTAGCAAGGCTGAATTTCAGTTTTCTTATCCGTAAAAAAGGCAAGGACAACAATACTTATCTCATGGGATTGTTGCATTAGCTGAGGTTATGTTTGCAAATTAAAATAAGAAAAACACTACATAAATATTAGTTAGATTTCAACACATCTTAAATAAGGCAGAGCTGAGGCAGGGCAGGGTGGTCAAGTTTCTTTTGTAGGTGTGGCTATGTGCAGAGTTGCAGGGCTTGGCCTGGTGATTATGCACAGGCACAATCATAAAAATATAATTACAATGACTAACATTTATTATGCAGGATATGTGTGCCAGCTAATTTTCAGAGTGCTTTTTACATACTAATTTCTTTAATTTAATTTAATCCTCAGGCAGATGCCATAATTATACCCATTTTACAAACGAGGAAAGCAAAGCACAGAGAGGTGAGGCAGCTTGTTCTAGGTCACACAGCTGTAAGAAGGGAACTAGGACTTGAACCCAGGCAGGCTGACTCCAGAGCTTGTACTCTTCATGGCAGTCAGCGAAGTGCCCACCATTAGTCTCTGCTTCTTCTCACACTGGCTTGGTACACCCTCCCTTCTCAGGAATCACTCCTCCCTCAGGTCTGTTTCCTCATCTGTAAAATAAAGGGCTACTAACCTAAAGGTTGGTGGTTCGATTACACCCAGAAGCACCTCAAAAGAAAAGCCTGTCAGTCTACTGAAGAATCAGCCACTGAAAAGTCTTCGGAGCGCAGTTCCACTTGGACACGCATGGGGTCACCATGAGTTAGAAACGACTCAGCTGCAACTGGTTTGGTTTGGTTTTTGGTCTTCATTAGATAATCTCTGAGGCTCAACCAGGTTGGGATTTCTGTGTCAGGAAAAAGAAGGGTGTTCTGCTTGAGTGATGCCAAGGACGGAGGCCAGGTCTCCTCCAGATTAGCGGGATTTACTACAGTCTTGAGCACACTGTCGTCTCTGAGCTAGCACTGCTCAGCTTACATTGTTCTTTACTGCTATGTCCTTCTTTCCCTCCAGACTGTGACCTCCCTAAGGCAGGGATCCTGTCTTATCAACCTCTACAGAAAAGCACACGCACGAGTGCTGCTGTTGTACTGAAAACAGCAGGAAGAAATCAAGGAGGTGCCTATCTTCAGGGCAGCCCTATTTCTAAGGAGATCCTTGCTGAAACACCACTTAGGAAGACAGCCCTATCTGCATCTGCATATGCAAATGCATTGTCAGTGCTTTATACATGGTAGAGACTTAATGGTTTGTTGAATGAATGAATCTATGTATGCAAATTATATGCAAAACTTTCCTTATTTTAATTTGACCCTTGGGAATATCTTCAGGGTCCCTCTGGGCCCAGGTTGTTTAAATTTTTCTTTTAATTAACAGTTTTTTTAATTGTGATATATAAATGTATATTATCAAAACATTTGCCCTTTCACCATTTTTTACACGTATAATTCAGTAACATTAATTACATTCATCATATTGTGAAACCATCACCACTTTCGGGTCTATCATCCTTAACAGAAGCTCAGCACCCCCTCAGCAATGTCTGCCCCTTTCCCGCTCCCTCCCACCCCTGATAACCACCAATAAACTTTGGTCCCTATACATTTTCCTATTCTGGATATTTCATACAAGTGGGATCATACAATCTTTGTCCTTTTGTGACTGATGTACTCACTCAGCCTAATGGTTTCAAGGTTCAGCTGTGTTGTAGCCTGCATCAGGACTTCATTTTTCTTTCTCTCTTGCCTATACTGAGTGAAGCTCTTGTCAAGTGGGGAAAGAATGTGGGCCTGTTCCAGGTTAATCAGGATTAATCCTGGTTCTGCTGGTAAACCAGAGGACGGCCTAGGCAAGTGTCTCTCCTCTCTGGGTATCGGTTCCCTCATCTTTAAAACAAGGGTGGGGAGGTCCCCGGTGGGACTGTGACCCTATGATTTCCCAGCTCTCAGTCATCCGGCCAGCATTCAATGTCAGCCCTCAGCAGCAACTGCCTACAAAGAGAAACCAAATCCCTCGCCAAGGATTAGAGAAAGCGTCTCCAGCCCCCTGCCCATTGAGAGAATGAGTTCTTTGGCATCAATTCTCCCAGCTTGGGCATTGTGTTCAATCATTTCTTTCCAAACCAAAGGATTTTAAAATAAGAAGCTGGAGCTTTCTCTCAAATACAAGCCAAGCGTCTGATTAATAGGGTAGGTTTGTATTTCCTGTCCTTCATGTGAAAATATTTATGAAAAATGCTCAGATGAGAATATTAATAGCTGGGAATCAGCTCCGTGTCAGCCTCTGCTTTCCCCGAGGTTCTGGAATGGGTGAAGACCTGGGTGAAAATAAAACCCAAGCTTGGGGTGGTCACTGCTCTCTGCACCCCCACCCCTAGGAGGCAGGGTTCTCCCCTACCTTCGGGAAAGGCACTGATATCAAGTGCTCAGCTCCTGGGCTGGGCGGGGGGTGGGGGGGTGGTCTCGTGTCCTTAACCAGAAACATGTGTGCCTCAGAGGCTTGAATTGAAAATGACATATTTTAAAACAAAAGTGCAGCAGAAATTCGCTTATCCTCACTTTCCTAATCCACAGACTCTGTAATTCTCCCCCAGAGTCCCTCAGGCTCAACTACAGCCCCTGCCCCCCAGCACATGCCCCTCCCCCAGGGCTCAGCCAAGGCCTCCCCAGCCCAGGCCAAAGGAGAGAGGTCTCCTGTTACTGAGACTTCATCTGCCTTGTAAAAATACACTGTGGCACGCTCTGCCCGCGCCCTGGGAAGCCTTATTGCCTGGACTAAACAAATGTGCACAATCAAAATAATGATCTGAGATGTCAAAATAAATGAACAAGAGACATCTGGAAGTTGCTTCCCCTCATTTTTCCTTTGCCTTCCCGAAGGTTTTTAGGTGCCTGAGGGCTTGGCAGTTGATAGTTTTGGCCACAGGTAAGAGACTCACTACTCTGAAGAATCACAATAATCCCTTTGAAAATGTTTCTTATTTTTGGCCTTAGATTCAGGCTAGTAGTTGACAGAACCTCGGCTAAACCAAGGAAACAAAATATTTGTACTCTGGTGAATCTGGGCTGGACATTGATGGGTGTGCTAGAGACTTCTGACCTGACCTTCATCCCTCCCCCATCCTGCTCAAAGTTGTCAATCAATCTGGGGAATGGGGAGGGGAAGTGGGAAGGGGGATCTCTCCTATAGTTGAGACCTCCAAGGAAGAGTGGCATCACAATCTTTCAAAATAATTTTTGTTTCTGATAGCTCCAGGCCAAAGTTCTCCTTGACCGAACTCTCTTAAATCACGCAAGGCACGGTGGTTCAAAGCCAGTTTCCTGGACTCCAAGGTAGAGTGGTCCCATTGCCCTGCATACCGATGGTGGGTCACCTAGGAGGACCACTTCCTGCATGGGCTGATACAGTACTGGCAGACGAACAAGGCCTGGGAGAGCTGCTTAAAATCACCATGCCATTGTTGGGGCAATTTCCAGGCAGTGTGAATCCTGCTTCTTGTGGAGCCCCTCAAAGACTTCCCAGAAGCCCTCTCAGGGCCCAGAGCTTTAACTTGGACCTCATGGAGGACTTACACAGCCCTCAGCAAATCAAAGCAAATTACAGCTACTGGCACTTCTCCAAGTGTTTGGGAAATCAAGCCATGTCTTTTCTTTTCTTTTTTTTTTTTTACTTGTACTTTAGATGAAGGTTTACAGAACAAAATAGCTTCTCATTAAACAGTTAGTACATATATTGTTTTATGGCATTGATTACCAGCCCCATGACATGTTAGTATTCTTCCTTCTTGACCTTGGGTTCCCCATTACCAGCTTTCTTGTCCCTTCCTGCCTTCTAGTCCTTGCCCCTGGACTGGTGTGCCCCTTTAGTCTTGTTTTGTCCTATGGGTCTGTCTAATCTTTGGCTAAAAGGTGAACCTCTAGAGTGATTTCATTACTGAGCTAAAAAGGTATCCAGGGGCCATACTCTCAGGGTTTCTCCAGTCTCTGTCAGGCCAGTAAGTCTGGTATATTCTGGGAAATCAAACCATTTCTGATTAACCTGGACTCAGATGTTGCTGAAAGGGGCGGTAACTTGCTGGGGCTCCCTCTGGAGTCAGAATGAGTGATCTCCAAAGTCCTCACCGCTCTGGTGCTCTGTGGTCCATGACCCCAGGAGCCAGGGAACCATACATTTATCTTCTCAGAGCCTTGTTTCCCAAAGTGTGTTCCATGGACCACATGCATCAGAAACACCTGGTGACTGGCAGCAGAGTGGTGAAGAGTGCAGGGTTAGGAGCCAGACCATCTGACTTCAAATCCATCTCTGCTGCTTACTAGCTGTGTGACTTTGGGTAAGTTACCTAACTTCTCTGTGCATCTGTTTCCTCTTCTGTAAAATGGAGTTAAGGTCAGGTAAGGATTAAATGAGATAATATGCGTAAAGCACTTAGAATAGCACCTGATACATAACACACACTCCAGTTGCTGTTGAGTCGATTCCGACTCATGGCGACCCTGTGTGTGTCAGAATAGAACTGTGCTCCATAGCATTTTCAATGGCTGATTTTTCAAAAGTAGATTGCCAGGCCTTTCTTCCAAGGAGTCTCTGGGTAGACTTGAACCTCCAACCTTTTGGTTAGCAGCCGAGTGAGTTATCCGTTTGCACCACACAGGAGTTTCTGATACGTAACACGTGCTCAATAAATGGTAGCTGTTTTAAACGGCAGGTTCCTGGAGCCCACCCTGCTGAATGAGAATCTCTAGAGGTGGGGTCCAGGAAGGCATGTCTGCACCAGCTCCCAGGTGATCCTTATAGGTAGAGCAGGTAGAGAACGCTTGTTTCAGAGAACAAGAAGTTTGGCCCTGCTCAAGGTCCAGCTTGATCTTGCTCATGTGCTGGTGCCAAACGCTCCCTAAACAAGCAGCTTTTGGGGAGTCTATCAGAAATGCTCTGGTGCCCAAGAAGGCAGGGTACAAATTATTACTCCAGGCCTGGTAGAGCTGAACACCCCTGCTTGACAACCACAGCTCTTGACGTCTGCCCGAACTGTGCTCCCACCCATCATTCAAGGTTACTGGCTCTGATTGTGAACTATCTCATCTCCCAAAGCATAGCATTCTATTTCCTTCAACAGTGTCACAGAGAGCCTGGTTTTTGAGAGTTCCTGAACAGGTACCCATGCTCTGGGGTGAGCTTCCTTAGCTGTCTCTTGAGGCTCTGCTTATGTCTAGTATCTTCTTCAAAGCCCACCTGGCCTACTCCAGATGTCACCAATTTAACTTTCCTCCAAACTCCTATAGCCTCCATACCATACACTAAGTGACTTAGCAATTAATGGGACATCGCCTTATCATGGTTGTAAGATGCTGCCTCACAGTGGGGCAAATGAGCAGCCTCCTAAGAAGCAAGCGAGCTCCTCGGCACTGGAAGAGCCCGAACAGAAGCTCACCAGAGACGGTGTTGGGGGAAATTCTGCCTCATGTCAGAGACGGCCTTGAGGACTTCAAAGGTCTCCGCCAATTCTGAGGCTTGGAGTCCCTGAGTGGTACAAGGGGTTAACACACTCAGCTGCTGATGGAAAGGCTGGAGGTTAGAGTCTATCCAGAGCACCTCAGAAGAAAGGCCTGAGGATCTACTTGCAAAAATTCAGCCCTGAAAACCCAACTGAGCAGGTTTTCTACTCTGACAGACATGGGGTTGTCATGACAACTGGTTTTGGTTTAGGAGGCTGAATCCACCCACTATGCCCAGCAACGGGCTGGACACCCCAGTAAGGGCTAAGTACTTCGTCGCTTTCACCCATAACAGCACCTCAGTGCATGCTGCTGGCGGAGGGGCGGTACAAGGAGGATTGTTAGAGGCTGGCTTTTCTCTTCCTTTTAAGGGGAGGGTGAAGTCTAGAAAGGCAGAAGATTAATGAACATGATTATAAGTGAGTCAGCTGGGCAGGGGTACGAACAAGAATCCAAACTTATCCCTGTGGTGGTTTAAAAACACGGCCACAAATTCTTTGACATTCTTTTCATCAAAAGGTGGGGTCTTATGTCCCCTCATCTTAAATCTGGCTTATGAGTACTTCAATCAATCAAGTACGGCAGAAGTGATAACTATGTGACTTCCAAGGCTAAGTCATAAAAAAGACAATGCAATTTCTACTTCATTTGCAGGGAGTATTCACTTTTGGAGCCCTGACCTGCCATGTAAGAAGTCTGACTACCTTAAGGCCACCTTACTGTGAGGAAGCCCAAGACACATGGAGAAGCCTTATCTAGGCATGCTGGCCCACAGTCCCAGCTGATCCTAACTTTCTAGTTATCTCAGCCCAGGTCCCAACCATGTGAGAGAAGCCTCCAGATAATTCCAGCCACCCTCAGCCATTCATGGCATCGCAGCAGAGGCCCCAGACACCATAGGGCAGAGACAAGCCATCTTCGGTGTACCCGCTCTGGATTCTTGATCTACACAGTCCATGAGCTTAATAATTAATAATTGTTTTATGCCCCTAAGTTCTGGGGTGGTTTGTTAGGTAGCAATAAAAAACCAGAACAGTTCCTAGCTACCAGTACATCTTCAGAACCAGTGTGTGGGTGCCCACTACTGGAGAACAGAGCCCCATTTTTGCAATGAGCTTGAGACTTGGTTTACTTACTGGAGAGGCCAGAAATGAAAAGCTCTATCGACTGTCCCTCTCTGGCTGGGTGTCCTCACATCAGCCAGACAGGGCCCAGAGGGCTTGGGCATCGGGGCTCAGGGTCCTCCTTGCCCTCCCCACAGATGTCTGCTCTTGCAGCCTCCTGGGCCTCACACACGAGCCTAGTGCTCCCTCTGTGTGCACTGAGGGGAGCAGGACTGTTTAGTCTGCTGGGCACATTCCTGGATTTTTAAAATAAATAGCAGATTATGAGCGGCTCAGCCTGATGCTGTCATCCGGCCAGCCCAGAGGCTTCTGAAGTGTCCCTTGGGAGGGAGAAGTGGGAGCGGCAGGGTGGAGGTGACTGCCTGAGAGGGGAACTCTGTCTCAGCTGTAATTTGATAATAGAGAGGCTTCCAGCCCTCTGGGGCCCCGGGGAAGTTCTAACGCTACTAAGAATAACGATAATGATAATAATCAATACCATCTGTTGAAAGCGCTGACTATGTGTCAGGCACAGTGTTAGGTATATTCTCTCAACAGTTATTATCATCAGGCCCATTACACAGATGAAGAAACCGAGGTTTCGAGACGTTAAATAACTTTCTCAAAGCCGTAAACCTAGTAAGTGGCTATGGCTTGAACCGGGTTTGGCCTGACTCCCATTCTCCAGCTCTTAACCACTATGCTGTGTTACCTCTCCAGGCCTTAAAACAGAGAGCACATCCCAAGCCCCACCCCTAAACACACACCCATTGCCAGCCTTTCTGCTGTTCCCAAGGCCCCATCCCGCCTGCACGGAGCCGTTCTCCACCGAGAGCCCCTTCTTCCATTTCACCCTTTGCTGGATCATTTTATGCCTCTATTCCCTCTGCTAATTCAAACTAATTAAAGTATAAAATAGAATAATTGCTTCCATTTCCATACTCCTTTCCTATCCACCCTGAGTACAGAGTTAGATTCCCTTTTTGGGAGGGGCCAGCCTGACAAGTTAGGTGGAAACTGGGGCCATCAAGTTCCTTTTCATCTTGCTGCTTGTTTTGCACGTGGCTCGCAGCCTGATTTTTCCTGAACTCGCTGCCTGATTTCCATTAGACGCTGGGGATATGGCAACAACTTGTATTCACACTCATAACATCTGTTGGCTCACTGGTGATGATGCTGGGGAGGGCTTGCTAGGCGACAGCCCTGCATCCTGTAAGTGGAGTGCCTGGGCAATTAAAGGATTGGGGAATCAGTTCCCAAATTTTCCCTCGGGACTGCCCTGTCTTAGATCTATTAACAGTACATTAAAATCGACTTGTTAGGCAGTGGCACTAATGACCCAACACTTCTTACTAGTCCTATTTCTTAATTACATTAAAAAAAAAGTTGCTGTTGAGTTGATTCAACTCATAGCAACACTATAGGACAGAGTAGAACTGCCCCATAGGGCCTCCAAGGGTGTAATCTTCATGGAAGCCAACTGCCACCTCTTTCTCCCGAGGAGCGGCTAGTGGGTTCAAACTGCTGACCTTTCGGTTTTAGAAGTGGAGCGCTTAACCACTGTGCTAACAGGGCTCCTGTAATTACAGTTAATTAACTCTAAAAGAGGGAGAGCAACAGAGAGAGAGAGCCATATTAGACTGTCCTAGATCTGTAGGGAGTTAAAACCTTTCTAGGCAGAACTTGAGGCCAGGGTTCTTCTCTCACAGTGTGTCCACGGCCCCAAGAATATAATAGGTGGAGCCCTGGTGGTACAGTGGTTAAAGTGATCAGCTGCTAACTGAAAGGTTGACAGTTTGAACCCACCAGCTGCTCCGTGGGAGAAAAATGTGGCAGTCTGCTTCGGTAAAGATTGCAGCTTTGGAAACCCTACGGGGCAGTTGTCCTGTAGGGTCATGATGAGCTGGAATCAATTCGATGGCAATGGGTATGTGTTTGGGGAGGGGACAGGGGAATGCAAAAGCTGGGAGACAGTACGGAGAGCAGGGCTGAGAACAGTGATGAGAAGCCCCATTATCATGATGCCGTATATGGCCCTGGGACTTTTAGAGAACTCCAAGGCAACTTCATATCGCTGCCTCAAAATGGGAATCCACTTAACCATAACCAGACCAGCACTCCTATCCTCTCTGAAGTGTTCAGCCTTCAAGGCAGATGTTTATATGGACTCCCCTTGCTTTACACATCTCTCATTCAGAAAGTTCTTCTTTTGGTCTAACCTCAAGCCCAACTACTATGTTTTTGGGGTTATCTTCTAGAGAAGAAGAACCCCAGTTCCAGGGCCTATCAAATCTGAAAGAGACTTTAGAGTTAGATTTATCATCTCCCTTGTTATAGGTAAGGAAACTGAGTCCCTGAGAAGTTAGGAGACTTGGCCCAGGTCAGCCTGCTAGTTTGAGGTTGGGGTGTGACTGCAGAGAACGTGGGCCTCCTGGGTCAGCCTGAGGCCTGCTGGCTGCGCCACACTGCTGCTTTTCTTCCTTCTAATCACCTCTCACAGTTTCTGAGACAGGCTATTTCCAGTGGGCACCCTCAGAAAAAGCTGCTCTGTACTCCTGAACAACGGAGTCTAAAAGGCATGAGAGGTGGAAGGGGACACATAGCATCAGAACAACGAATTATTTGTGTGACATGTGAGGTAGCGCAAAAGGCAATTCCCCTTGTCTCAGGTGAGCCTCACACTGACCTGGACACACTGAAATCAGGTGACTTGTCCAAGGTGACTCAGCTACAAAATGGCGAGATAAGATTCAAATTCAGAGTTTCAACTTCAGAGATTATCCTATTATCTGATGCAGTTCCTCTATTTTATAAAGGAGGAAATTGAAGCTGTGAGAGATTCATACTACCTGTTACAGCAAAAGCTGGCCTAGAACCCAGGTCATTGGACTCCATTTCATTGATTGTTCTCTCACCACACATTTCCTTTCAAAGGTCCAAGCTCTCTGTGAATACTCTGTGCTCTCAGCTGCTCAGCCTCAGACAGATGGGCCTCCTGAGCTGTTCTTGGCCCTCGTCCCTGGACTCAGCCCTGGTTAAATCACCTGGCTACCTATTTCTACAGAATTTATGGCTCTCCAGGGGACAGGCCTCAGAGCTCCACCACAAATCCCTCTTAGACTGTGCCCCCCAGTCATAGCTCCACTGGCACAGGGAGCCCCCCCCACTAATATCTCATCTGACAAGAGACATCCCTGAAGCATTAAGCCCAAATTCTTCCTCCATCTGCTCATCATGACTGGCTACCACTGAACCCCTCTGTTTCGTGCAGACAGTAACAAGAGTTGGGCAGCTGAGGCAGAAGGTGAGGGCGAAGGAGAGGGTATTTACAAACAAGCTATGTGGACGCTTGGTTTGGCCACTTGAAGGTCTCTGTGGCAGGGTCAGCCATAGTGTCAAGAGGTTGCTCATTCCCTGAAGCACGTTTGTTGGCCTCCAGCCCTGACCAGACCCTCTCCTTTGGCCTCATTTTGAGTGCAGTTTCAAAAAGCATCCTAGTTGAGCAAAAGATCTGCAGCTAAAATCTGTGCCTTGGTATCTTCTCAGCTTCATCAGGGTATCATTGGGTCTTTCCTACTTGCTTCTGCTTTCCCACCTCATTGGGCTCAGAGAACCCAAGAGCGAGCTCTTACCAGAGTCTCCTGCCTGCTCCCCTGCCATACATATTGTCTGTTGAAAACGTCATGTATATTATGTGGATCTACTCAATCCCTCTGACCATCCATTTATCCACCTATCTAGGTAACCATCTATCCATCCATTCTTTCATCTGCGTAAATTCCTGCAGAATCTCTGGAATGGAGTTCACCAAATGTTAACACAGTGAGACGTTCTGAGTAGTAGAAATTGGTGATTGGGTGCGTTTTTCTTTTCTGTAGGTATTGTTTGAAATTGTATCATGAGCACTTACAATTTTTACTCAAAAAAGTAACTGTCTTAAAAACAAATAATAACAAGAAAGGGAAGAGCATTTACATAATTCGATCTGATATCACATACGTTTGTCTCTCTCTTTTGTTAGATTGTAAGCAACTTAAGGGCAACAACTAAATCTGATTCATTCTGATATCTTCCCAGTACTTTATTCCCAATAAATATATGCCTAGCAATGGGTTCTTTTAGAGCCCACTGACTGTTTTATTGGAATTACAGGCCAGTGTTTATTTCTGGACGGGTTTTACCCACTCTAGGTTAGGCAAAGCCTCTTCCAGTTCTACTGTGTTCCCATCTGGATCTATTTATGCAGAGGCCACATGTAAAAAAGTAAGAAAGACAGGTGGGTTCAAGAGTATCTGCATGCAATTTGCATTCAATTAGCATATGATTTATGTCTTCTATCCGGAAGTAATTTTCAATTTAGAGCTGCATCACTGCCTCTCTTAAGGGTATCATGTGCCCATTCGCCTCTTCCTTACTCATTCCACTCGTCTCTCTTCTATTGGTTCAGATTCCTTGCATTTGAAAAGAAAGGAGGCTAAGAGGACTCTGGAAAGGGTGAAGCTGATCAAGGACACACGGAATCCTTGCAGAGCATTTTGAGAGTGACACACGAGCTGGGAGGGACCTTGTGAAAGCTGGCTGGTCCTCCAGCCCAGCATCTTCCTCTGGCCTGAGTCAGTGTCCTTGGATGCCAAGATGGATCCACAGTCCTTTTTCTCCTTCTTTGGCCTTTACCCTCCCATGCCGAGACCATTGCTGCTGTGCCACAACTGGCTGAGTGAACGGAATGTGCCAGCCTTGCTTTCTGATCTTCATTCACCTGGTGAACACTCTGTTTCTCCCTCCCTTCCCCAACGCTCTCCCTGCATTTGCTTTCTGCCTGCTCACACATACTGACGACAAGTATAATCTGGGCAACTTGAGGAAGTAACCGCTCCATCGAGAGGGCAGAGTTGTTACCTAGTAGAGAAGGAGTCATTTCACAGGGCTCTCTGTCTATGCAGGCACAGTTGCAGCTTGCCAGAAGCTGACCAGCTTCGACCGTGCACCAGTCTAAGATCCAGGCCAAGATTTTTATCTCCTTCAGGGGGCCCTCACTTGGGTCTGTCTCTCTTAGGATTGGGCCCAGCCTGGAGGCCTGGATTATTTACACCTCTCTGGCTCCATTGAGCAGCAGACTCTGTGGGCCCAGCAGCAGTAAATCTACCTCCTAATCACACGGAGCTGCTCCATGCAGTCTGGCCCGTTATTGCGGGGCTGTTCATCACGTGCTGAGACAGGGGCTGTGACCTAGAGAGAAGCCTCCGGGAAGTAGCTGGACCCCGTTTGCTTCTCTCAGCTCCCACAAAGCCTCAGGGACTTTGCCTTCTCCCAAGGTCCCTGTGCAGCAAGCTCAGTGGTCTCTCTTGTTAGACAGAACAGCTACTGGGAAAGGCCACAGATCATCAGCTCTTCCCAGGGTTTGGGAAGGAAGGATAGGGTGCTGGCACTTACCTGTCTCTCGGACATGACGTACAGGTAGCGCTGATCAATGGAGAAAGCCATGTCCCGGAGGATGGGGCTCCCATCCTTGAGCACAGAGACCATCTCATACTGGACCCCGCCATGGGGGGGACCATCTGCCCGAATCTGTAAGAGAAACAAGGGTGTCTTCAGTGTCTGTGGGTTATCTGCCTCACCCTGGTACAGGTTGCCTCTCAGATAGCAAGCCCCTCTCCCCAGTTGCCACCCTGAACTAGGCTAGGCTGCAGGAAAGATAGAGGTACCATTTATTTCAAATAGCCCAGCTTCCACCCAGAAGAATCCTTTCCCAAGCAGCCTGAGTGTGCTGGGTCTGGGATTTCTGACAGTGGGTTCATTTGTGTGCACACATATGACCTTAGGCATGACCCTGAATATTCCTATGTGGTTATTCTTGTGTCCATATACATATTTACCACACTGTGTGAGGCGTGTGTGCTTCTTGTGCACACTGATTTGTGGTTGGGGTAGGACGCTCACTGTCTATACAGTGTTCTTGACTCAGGCAGGTAAGAAGAAATCTACACACCATCAACAAGCTGCTCTTTGAGAAATTAAAATTTTAGGAACCAAGGAAGGTCTCCTGCCCCCAAATCCATCCGCTAAATGTCTGCAAATCCATTCCATTAGATTTGGTGAACCAGGTACCCTGGCTCACGCTCTCCGAGTCCATCCCAGGGCACTAAGTCAAAATGGACTTGGGCATCATCTAGCCCACCGCTTACAGCCTGGCTGCACCTTAGAATCATCTGGAGGGTTTTGTAAAACACCGATTCCCAGGAGCAGATGCATTAATCAGAATCTCTGTGGATGGGGCCTAGGCATCTTTCAGTTTAAAAGCTCCCAAGGTGAGTCTAATGAGTGGCAGGCGTGAAAGGCACTGATCTAATCCAGTGGTTCTGAAGCCAGCCTGCATCAGAATTGCCTAGAGGGCTTGTTAGAATATATTGTAGGACCCCATCCCCCAGATTTCCGATTCAGTTGGGGAATAAGGCCTTACAATTTGCATTTCTAACAAATTCCCAGGTGATGCTAATGATGCTGGTGGTGGGGGCTTGAGAAGCACTAATCTTGTCTAGGAGTCCCATGGTGGTACAAACCGTTAATGCACTGGGCTGCTGACTGAAAGGTTGCAAGTTCGAGTCCACCCAGAGGCACCTCAGAAGAAAGGCCTGGTGATCTAGTCCTGAAAAATCAGCCACTGAAAGCCCTATGGAGCACAGTTCTATTCTCAGACATGGGATCACCATGAGTTGGTGCTGACTTGATGGTAACTGGTTTTTTAATCTTGCCTAGCCCCTGTGTAGAATACTGAGACACAGAGAAAAGAGGTCCAAAAAGTCATCCAAAAGATTGGTGGCAAAGAGTCCTTGGTTTTAATGTGCTCCTTCCCCCAGGAATTTTGTTCCCAACATAGCAGCCAACTATTGACCAATATCTTCATCTCTCCTGTCTTTGCCCTCTGCCCAGCTAAACTACCTCAAGCTCAAGTCCCGCCTCCTCCACGAAGCCTTGACATCATGAAGCCTGCTACCAACATCTCTGCCTACACGGACTGCTCTTCACCTGATGCCTTTCCTATCAGACATTTTGTCCTAGGATTCTAATCTATTATTGTACATGTGCTAGCTAACATTTATTGACTCTCTGCTTGAATTGTTCTCTAATTGCTTCGCATGTGCACAAGTCCTGTCAACATTTTGAAGGCAGGGATGTGTTTTCTATTTCTCTTATAAACCTCTAAGGACTAAACAGGGCTGGAAACATAGCTGGTGACAGATAAAAGAGAATGCTTGAGAATGATGTTGAAAGGGCATGAACTGTGAACAAGCAGCCTGGACCTTAAGTGCTGAATCAACGTGAGGTCAAAAAACATTTGCTGTGGAACATTTTAAGGTTAAAGCTTCCCTTCCTTACCACCTCCTTCCCTCTGCCCATTTACCCCCACCACACTGATTGCTCCTGAGGGCAGGGACCATGACTTACTCATTCCAATGGCCAAGCTTGGTGCCTGAGGCCACAAGAAGTATGTAAGGATGGATGTCTTTTCTGTCCCATAGGGTTGCTATGTGTGGGAATTGACTTGATGGCAAGGGGGATAGGCAGAACAGGGAGGATCCCCAGCATTATGTGTTGAAGAGGTGGGGGAGCGGCACCAGGGCTTCTGTTCACATTTCTTGGCTCTCCTAACTTGCACTCTGTCCTATGGGGTTGCAATGAGTCAGAATTGTATGAGGCACTCAACAACAACAAACTTCCCGAGAATTTGCATATTTGAGCGCCCTGAGACAGGGTATGTTCTGCACCTGTTGGTCAGGGCTAAACTAGGGATGGGTGGGAAGCAGACCAGGAGCGCATTATGGAGAGGGGATGCTCTGGTCTTGGAGTTCCCAGTGGCAGAAACAGCAGATTCCTGTCTGAAGGCCTTGTACTAGACCCCAGGATTGGAAACAGTGCATCAGGACCTAGGAGCAGGAGGCTGTGTTCTCCTCCTCACTGCCTTGGTATTGGGTGACTTTGGGGAGGGGGCTCTGGCTTGAAGTTAAGGAAGTGACTTCAACTGAACCAAACACCTTCCTCCCTTTGCTTCCTGCCCACTCTCATTCCTCTCTTAGAAACTTCCTTTTGGGCCGCCTAGCTCTCTGGGCTGCTCTCTTCTTCTCCCTCAGCTCCACTCTTGCCTCTCTGCCTAGCTAGTGGCTTTCCGGAGCTCAAAGCTGCTGCACTGGCAGCTGTTACTAAAGCCAGCCTCTCTGGGGTGGGCTCAGGGAGGCGATTCCTTTACTCACCATCATCAGGGATGATGTTATGGGGCTGAGGTGATACCCTCCACTGTGGAGCAATTCTGACTAGGACATTGTAGCAGAAGCAAGAAAAAGGTCTCTGTCTGGGAAAATGCCTCACAACTAAAATTTTTCTCCTTGACATTCAAAGCAACACTCCCTGAGATGGACCAGTTCCAGTTGCTGTAAAGTTGACACTGACTCATGGTGACCCCATGTGTGTCTGAGTAGAGCTGTGCTTCACAGGGTTTTCAACAGCTGATTTTTCAGAAGTAGATCACCAAGTCTTTCTTCCAAGACCCCTCTAAGGGGACTCTAACCTCCAACTTTTTGGTTAGCAGCCAAGGTGTCATGGTTTGAATTATGTTCCCCCAAAAATGTATGTATCAATTTGGCTAGGCCATGATTCCTGGTACAGTGTGACTTTCCTGTATGTTGTAAACCTGCCTCTGTGATGTTAATGAGGGAGGATGGGTGGCAGTTGTGTTAGTAAGGCAGGACCTGATCTACAAGACTGGATTGTGTCCTGAGGCAATCTCTTGAGATATAAAAGACAGAAGTGAGCAGTAAGACAGGGGGACCTTGTACTATCAGAAAGCAGTGCCGGGAGCAGAGCGCGTCCTTTGGACTGGGGTCCCTGCGCAGAGAACCTCCTAGTCCAGGGGAACACTGAAGAGAAGAAGGCCAACAGAGAGAAAAAGGCTTCCCCTGGAGCTGATACCCTGAATTTGGACTTTTAGCCTACTTTAACTGTGAGGAAATAAACTTCTCTTCATTAAAACCATCCATTTGTGGTATTTCTGATATAGCAGCACTAGATGACTAAGACATGAGGGCATTAACTGCTTGCACCACCCAGAGATTCCCTGAGATGGAAAGACCCCCAAATTTCCATGAGACCCTTCCAGAAATGTACCAGCTTTATTTATAAAAGTTCCTGGACCCTTGCAGGGGGTCAAGGGAAGATGTGAAAGTCACGACCTCTGGTTGGCTGGACCTCAGTTTTTCTGTCTCCATAAAAATAAAAATGGGGCATTTAAGGCTCTTTGTTCTCTGAGTCTGCACAGTACCTACCTCTGAAGCAGAAGTGTCTCAGTGCCATTCACCACCCTCCCCCAACAGCAGACCCTCTCCAGGGAGGTTTAGGTCTTCTCAAAGTGCTGGCTGAGCCCCAGAAGCTGCAGGACCAGCCCCCTCCCTCGGGCCTGGCCCAGGAACTCCCTGCCTAGGGAAGCTGGAGAGCCTGGTCAGCTGGAGCAGCCACCCTCCCCAGGAGCCTGGGCACTTGTCTGAATGCTCAGGCAAGGCCTGGATATCAAGTCAGGAGGAGAAGCAGAGGGGTCTACAGATATGACCCCCCCCCCCGATCCCTGGGCCTACACGGTACCCATGGCCAGGTTAGGGTTGGAATTGAGTCAAAGAACTTATCATCATACACTCTGCTACATCCCAGCCAGGACCAATCCCAACCACTAACTTTTTTACTGAAGTAAAGACCTAATCAGAGTTTTTCCCTCCCTTCTGCAACCCCAATATGACCCTCCCAACATTATTTAATGAACCAGTTCAAGCTAGAATCAAACCTATATAACTCTTAAATGTTCAGAGCTAAAGCAAAACCAGAACAAAATATTCTTGGTACTGAACGTGAACTAAGCTATCCTATTTCATTCATTCTAAATCATTGGTGAGAAGGGCAGTATTGTGCAAGAGTCTGTGTTTCCCTGTTTACCACCTTGCTCCATGCCATCTGCCACAGCTTGCAGAACCCTCCAGGATAACTACAAGAGGGCAGAGAAGATGGGGAACGGGGGCCAGGAGGCCAGGGGTCTAGGAGAATGAGGAGGGGCAGAAGTTGGCAGGAAAGAGGCAGGGGAGGTCAGCTGAGTGGCAGAGCTCTCTCTCCTCCCGAATTCCCTTTGCTCCCTCCAGGCAACCTGCCAAAGTGGGCAGAGTAGATGTCTGGGACTCCAGATTCTTGGGTTTCTATTCTGACTCATTTCTTGCCTGGGTTTGTTTTCTGCCCAGTGGCACCTTGGTAGGAAAGTTACCTAGTCTCTCTGCACCTCAGTTTTCCTCTATGGATCACAGGAAGAATAATTCTGCTCAGTGTACACCCCAGGAGAAGCACAGACTCATAAACCGCCAGAGCTGTGCGGGCTTTGGAGCTCATCTCGTCTTGCTCTCCCATTCAGGCACACAGCTAGCTGGGGAGTAACTGGGGCTCAAACCAGCTCCAGCTGCAGAGCAAAGCCCATGGCTGCAGAGAGAGCACACCCCAGGAGTGACTAGGAAGTCATGCTTCTCCATTTCTGTCTTGGGTAGGAAGTTCTGAGTTGCAGGGCTGTCCTTTGCCAGGCTGACCAGACAAAGGGTGGCTAGTTGTGAGAGGACTGTCAAGGAGTTCCAAAACGAAAGTGGGATTTAAAAAGCCAATTAATTGAGTCTATTCTGTGATGTCCCACAAAGTCATAGATAGCTCTTTTCAGCTTTTAAGTGGATGACCCTAGGGCTGAGTTTCAATGACCAGAGAACAACAATAAACTGAAACAGGCCATGGATCCCATCCAAGAGAACAACATCATCAGACTCAAGCTGCACAGCTCCCGACATCCAGCCAGGCTGTGGAGGAGCCCGGAGATCGGGCAGAGGAAGGTGACACAGACAGGTGGACGCCAGCCTGCGGAACATGCCTTTCTAGGCTCCTCCCCTCCAGAGGGCTTGATCTCAGCGGATATGCACAAGCTAGCAGGGCCATGTTGGTTGGACAAGGATCAGAAGGTAGGTAAGATAAGGACAATCTGCTATAGGAGAGGGTGACAGTCTTTACTGAGACCTACAAAAGACAAAATGTGCCTAAACTGTTGCTGAAGGAGACTTAGCCGAGCTCTAGTGAGAACTCCTGTTGTGAGGACCCGACTATAGAATGAGTAACCATCCAATCAAAACCAGTTGCCATCAAGTCAATTCTGACCCATGGCAACCCCATATGTGTCAGAGCAGAACTGTGCTCTGCAGGGTTTTCAATGACTGATCTTGAAGTAGATCATCAGGCCTTTCTTCCGAGGTGACTCTGGGTAGACTTGAACTTGGAACCTTTCGCTCAGCAGCAAGCAGCAAGCACGTTAATCATTTGCACCACCCAGGGACTCCAAGAGGCTGTAACTTCTCAGGAGGCCTTTTGACAGAATATAACCTTTGCTCTATGGTTTCAGTGCAGCCCTGCCTGAAGGCAGCGGGATGGACTTGGTGAATTCTCAACGACTCTGCTCACCTGGAGAATTTAATAATAACTACCACTTAATGTAGCTTTTACAATGTGCCAGGTGCTGCTGAGGAGCCCTGGTGGTGCAGTAGTTAAGAGCTCAGCTATTAACCAAAAGGTTGGCAGGTCAAATCCACCAGCTGCTCCTTGGAAACCCTATGGGGTAGTTCTACTCTGTGAGTCAGAATCCACTTGACAGCAACGGGTTTTTATAGTTAGGTGCTGTTGAGAACACTTAACAAAAATTAACTCATTCAATCCTTACAAAAACCGCTGAGGTAGATACTATTATTATTCCTATTTGACAGATAAGAAATTTGAGACACAGGAGGGTTAGGTGACTTTTCCTGAGATCACACAGCTGAAGAGTGGCAGAGCTGGGATTCACACACAGGCAGCCCCCTCCAGAGCCCGCAGCTCGGCCCCTGTGTGGATCTCTTAAGACAGGATAAGAGCTGTTAGACAGCTGTTCTCTGCAGTTGAGAACAGGGTCCAGGAGTACACTGAAAGTCCACATTCTGTGCTTACCCAAATTCAAAGTGGGACAATCTTCTATTTCCTGGGGCAACAATAAACTTAGAACCTAATTTTTGGTGAAGGAGTCCTGGTGGCACAATGGTTAAGTGCTGGGCTGCTAACCAAAAGGTCTGTGGTTCAAATCTACCCAGCGCCTCCACAGGAGATAAGACCTGATGGTCTGCTCCTATAAAGATTACAGCCTAGGAAACTCTATGGGGCAGTTCTACTCTGTCATATAGGGCCACTATGAATCAGAATCAACTCAATGGCGCCCAACAACAATTTTTGAGGACCTTGCTTGGTTGCTGAAAGCCAGTTGACCAGGAGTGTCTTTGGGAGAGGAGTGTGTGAGGTGAGATCCAGGGAAGCTGACTGTCCAGCCCTCCAGGTGGGAGGGGCCCCTTTGAAATGAGAATGAAATAGTAATCATCCTATTAGTATCTTTCCTTTAAATCACAGCTGTGTCTGTACAGAAATTAATGACAGCCTCTTTCCTTGAACATCCAATTCAAGTCAGCATATCCAATTAACTCACTTACCTGCGGGCCCCTCCACACTCCTTTTTCTTGTGCAGCAATTTCTTCTCTAGCCAGCCCTAAATTATGAAGCCCTTATTTGTGATTTGGCACTTTAATAATATCACTTTATGATTGTTATTTTTATTTATATGTTTATTTCACAGGAGCCGCTAAAGGGCAATAGGACTGGGGATCTTCGTGGGTCTCTCAGCAGGAAGGAGACTGATTAGAAAGGCTCATGTCCCCAGGGCTGGTTCTGATCCCAGCTTTCTCATTAACTGGCTGGGTGACTTCAGGCACATCCCTTTACTTGTTGCGTAGTAGTTTCCGCAGCTGACAAATAAAGGTGGTAACTCCTGTCCTTCTTAGCTTAAAAAGGATCTTGTGAGAATTAAGTGAGTTCTTAGCTGTGGATTTCAGCCACTGCTGGGGACAGTAGTGGCTCAATGGTAGAACTTTCGCCTTCCACGTGGGAGACCCAGGTTTGATTCCCGGCCAGTGCAGCTCATGCACAGCTACCACCCATCTGTCAGCGGAGGCTTGCTTGTTGCTATGATGGTGAACAGGTTTCAGCGGCGCTTCCAGACTAAGATGGACTAGAAGAAAGGGCTGGAGATCTACCTTTGACAATCAGCCAGTGAAAGCAGTCCGGATCACAACACTGTGCATGGTGTCACTATGAGTTGGGACCTGATGGCACTAACACCACCAACAACCAGGAGCTAGGCCTGCATTCACTGCTGGGGACACTATGACAGATGACACAGGATGCCCTCAGAAAACCCAGGGATGGGACATGCTCCATCAAACCAGCCCTCCCAAACAAAAGGGCGACGCCTCGTGAGAACAGCTTTGCACAGGATCCAACAGAGATGGACTTGGGGGTGGGGCAGTACCTCACTGCGCCCCTTCAGGGAAGGCTTCTTGGAGGAGGGGAGCCTTAAGGTGAGAAGGACATGTGCAAATAGGAGTACTCTGAAAAACGTAAAGCCTGATGCGAATATAAAGATGCTATTGTTATATCTGAGCCCAGATTTCTTCAAAACCTGGTCTCTCAGACCTGAGCATTTAGAGAGGATGAGACATTTGACATAGAGCTATTGAGGGCTCGGCAACAACTTCCGCAGGTCTTGTCACCTTAAGTCCTCAAGTTCACTTTGGAAAGGGCCTTTATTACTTGGTTCTGTATCTGCTTGGCTTAGAACTCTGGCTTGTGTGGCGTAGGAATGTGTGTGTGTGTGTGTGTGTGTGTGTGTGTGTGTGTGTGTGCATGTATGTGCACACACGTGCACATGTTCAGACCTTTAAAGGGGAAAAGGGGGAAGCCCCGGTGTTGCTCAGATTGAACTGGGGAGTGAGTAAATGAGCGAGTCTATCTACAGCTGTGCATTTAGTGCTGCAAGAGGATTCGCACTGTAGTTTATTTTTGTAGAGCTTCATGACCCGAATTATTTATAGACTGAAGTCTCTGCTAAATTCAGTCTCTGAGATTCCTTCTCCCTCTTTTTGTACATATGCTGACACGCTCATACACACACACACTCACGCATGCACACACACACACTCACACACACACACACACACACTCACACACACACACACACACAGAAACAGCAGCAGCAACTGCCCAGGTCTTTTTACCACCCTATCCCCCGAGCTGTGGAAACAGTAACTAACTGCAGAGTCACAGCCCAGCAGTCTGAGGCTCCTGGGAGGATGGCTGGGAGGCTGGCCCTGAATGCTTGGATAATTGGAGGGGGACGCAGGAGCCTGTAAACTTGGCCCGTGTGTGGCACTGAGCCAGGAGAGGAGAGAAAGCATGGAGATGAGACCAAGGGTTCCTCCTTGTCCGTAAGGAGGCAGGAGGTTGCAAGATCCACACAGCTTTGAGAATCCCAGCTGCCCCCATCCTCCTGCACACACTCCCACGCGCGCACAGATGCCTCTAGCACCTGCCCCCTGTGAGTCGTCTGTTGGTCAATCACCAGGGCATTGACACTGGAGATTGACATTTCCATGTATGATTATTTCTATTTCTAGGCATGTTAAGAATCTGCCCTAGATGTTAAGCTGGGGGTTGTGGGGGTAGCAGAGGGGTGCACGGGACTAGAGGCACCATGGAGTGTTTCTCCTGGAGGGTGGAGAAGGGTCCTGGACCCACATGTTCTCTGGACTTCTGTATCTTGGGACAGAGTGAGGATCAATAGCCTGGTGAGTAAGGATAGTGGGTGTGGGGAATGCTACTGAGCACTTACTGTGAGTAAGATAAGGCTTTAGGGGTGAGGTTGCTGGAGGTTGGGTGCCATGGGAGCTCGGAGGCCAGTTTCCTTTTCTAAATTGTGGTTTCTTTGCTCCTCATCAGGCAGGAGAGAACAGCCCAGTGATCATTACCCATGCTGCTCACAGAACTCCCTCAGGCTAACACAGACTCCCCTGCAGCCCACTGGCCACCAGCTCCCCCGCTCCCCAGCCCCGGCATCTGCCTTCACCACTCAGAGAAAGGAACATCAAGACCTAGGAAGCCAGATCTCTTGGCTCTCTCTCTGTCAAGGAGGGTCTCTGCAGCGCCAAGGACAGGGAAGGGACAAGAGGAAAATTGCGTTAGGCCATGCAGCAGCATAGGGCTCAGGCCTTAGGCCAGCCCCACCTTTAGGTGCTGCTCCAGCTCAGGAGGCTTTGGGAGCCGGATGAAGTTGCCAGGCGCAGAGGAAGCACTTGATTGTTCTGGGGAACAATAAGATAAACACAGTGAGGGACAGCCGAAGCATTAAGCAGCCTCAGATGAAATCAAATCACACAGCAGCTAAGCAATAATTCATGTGGCATACACAGAGTTGGAGGGGGAAGTGTAGGGGGTGGTAGAAGGAATTAATAAAGAATAATGAGGAACTTCTGCCAAATTTGAATCTCTGTTTACCCAGAGCTCTAGCAATGTGGGCCTCTCAGAATGTCCATTCAGGGCACTGCACAAAGGTTACTTTCCTGGGGGTGCCCTGGCTGTTTCAGGACAGGGTCTACCCTCTTAGGCTTTCTGCACTGGGAATGATCTAAAACCACCCTTTAGGGTCCACAGGAGTCCCTAGGTGGTGCAAATGTTTAACGTGCTCAGCTGCTAACCAAAAGGTTGGAGGTTTGAGTCCACCTAAAGGCACCTTGGAAGAAAGGACTAGTGATCTATTTCCAAAAAATCAGCCATTGAAAACCCTATGGAGGGCCGTTCTACTCTGATGCACATGAGGTCACCATGAGTCATTGTCAACTTGACAAGAACTGTCTGGTTTGTTTAGGTCAGTGTGCTCCAGAATAGGGTTTGGTTAGAACTGACTCAGTTAACTACTCTGGAAACACCCCACGGGACTCCCAGGGAGGGAAAGGAAAGCAGCATTTCTTGAGACTGGATCTGCAAAAGGCTTTGATTAGCTTTATCGGTCTCCCCTTAGCAATTCAGTTTAACATATTTATTGAGCATCTATTATATGCCAGCAGTGTGCAAAAGGCTGAGAATATAAACATGAATAATCTTCAAAGCCCTATGAGATAGGTCTCCCATTTCACAGATTAAGAAATTCGAAGTATCTAGAGCAGGATCACACAGCTAGTAAGTGACAGAGCAGAACTCAAAGCTGGGTCTACGGGTTCCAAAGCCTGCATGCTTTCTCTGACCTTCTGCTGCCCTCCAGGGCCTCAGTTTCCCCTAAGTCGAACAGGATGACAGTGCCTGTGTAGGGACTAAAAACCATATCTAAAAAGTGCTGGGTGCTCCTGGAGAGAAGTGCTGGGGAATAAAATGGCTCCTGCAGCTGTCTCCTCCAGTGTGACAAAGAAGGCCACCTGCTGTCTGGAAAGAGAGCAAAGGGTGGGGTGCTGAAGAGGGTTATTACCCTCTTTAATTAACTTATTCTTTTCAATGGTCTAAAATCGCCCTGCATTTTATAACCTGCAGCAGTAACCTTTTGCCTTCATTAACACTGCAGATGGCACTGCCAGCTGGATGGATGGAAGGGGAGACCTAGGGCTGTGAGCACAGCAATCTGACACAGGGCTTGTGCCTGAATGCTGGGGACTCCCTGAGATTTTAAAGACCTGTGAGTATACCATGGTGCAGAAAATGTGTGGTGACCCGGAGAAACGGAGACCACATCCATGAGACCACATCCATGTCACTGTGTGTCTCTTCCCATTGCTACAGGGAGTCTGCGCCTTTATTGCCTCTTATCTGGGTGACGGCACTAACCTGAGAAGTCTCGCTGCTGCCAGCATATTTCTACTCTAATCTAGTCTGCCAAACACTGCCAGATTAATCTTCTTAAAACACTCATTTGATCCTGCCTTTTCTGTATACAAAATCCTTAAACTTCAGGTGTTGGTAATTTTCTTTCTCTTGCTTATCTCAGTCTCCTAATTTTTTTTTTTTTTTATGATGAACATACACTACTTTTGCAATATGAGAAAAGTAAATCATGGCACGCACGTGTGTGCACGCCCACACACACACGAACACACAGACGGCCGCCGCCATTAATTGCCCTCCATTGATAATTTAGACAGGTCCACGCTCTTTCAATTTGTCATTCTAGAGTCTAGCTAACATGGCCTTCTCATCATTTTTCAATGGTGTCCTCTGGTTTTTGGCCTTCGTGCCTTTGCTCAACAATTCATTCTACCTCCTGTATCCTAACCATCTTTCAAGGACCAACCCAAGTGCCACCTTCTCCATGAAGCCTGTGCTGATCCCTCCTATGAGTTCCAGGAGCACTCAGAGTGTCCCTTGGCACAATTACTTGTGAACACATACAGTTATCTTTCCTAAGATTGTAAATTTCTAGAAAACAGATACTTCATATGCTTTACTGCACTCAGTACTATTGTGCACATAGTAGGCACTCAGCAACAAATGCTGATGGAATGAATAAGGGCTCATACTATTTAACCCCTGTGTTGTTAGACATCGTGCTAAGTTCTTTATCCACATTTTCTGATGTAATCTTAACAACAACCCTATGAGGCAGGCACTACTATTATAGATATAATAGCTATGTAACAATGTTGTAACTACTATAACTGCCCTATAACCACCGCTATAGATGAGGGAACCGAGGCCTAGAGAGGTGAGGTCATGTCCCCCAGGTCACACAGCTGGTAGGGAGCAGAGCCAGACTGAACCCTGCTGGGTCTTCACTTTTCCTGGCTTCTGTTTCCCTGTCTCTAGAGAAGGGGCAGGGAACAAGGGAATCTTGCTCTATGCTGACCCCCCTCCGCCACCAGATCCTCCAGAACATGGCACATAAACATAATCTACACATTTGTTTCTGTTGAAATGATCTTTCAGGTTCCCCACTGGATAGGTAAGAGTTCTCGGGAAGAAAGTCCTATAAACACTCACTATGCTGGCAGGAGAAGAACTCCAGGGCCACCAAGTCTGCATGCTCAGAGGCAGATGGAAAGCAAGGGCTAAGGACATGAAGACGGGGTCAGACGTGTGGTCTGAGTAGCAGTGTCAGAAGAGGAGGGAAGGGTGGCGGGGCCAGAAGGCCTCCCTCCCCTGCAGTCCTGCGCAGCCAGCCCAGAGGGCCCTGTGCCTGGTTCTCTGACTTCCTGGCAGAGCCCAAGGGCAGGGCAGACAGCTGGGGAGGGTCTAGCTCTTTTAAAAGATTCTGTTTGAATAGCTGTCATCTTCACACCTTTCCCCATCTCCTCTCCCAGGAGAGGGACTTCAGTAATGAGCTGCTTCATGACAACAGACCCCTAATTAATTCACTGCCACTCTTCTGGGGCCAAAGCTTTCTAATCAAGGTGGGGTGGAGCGAGGGGTTGAGGGAGCACTGCCTTTATCTGCTTGAGCTGCCAGCTACTCTTGTTCCGCTGCCGGCCTCACTGCCTTGAGACCCTGCCCGGGTCACCTGCTTCTTCTCGATGTTCACCCCCTCCTTGTGGGGACACCCCACTCCTGCCGGGCACAGTGCCAGCACAGAGACTCTGCTGGTGGCTGGGTGCAGCAGGTGCCAGGATCTTACCGGGGAGGGCGAGGAGGGAAGGAGGGCCTTGTGAGGATCACACTCAGCACTGCCCTTTCTCTGACCATTAGCAAAGGTACAATGGGCTCAACAGTCAGCAAAGTGCAGGCCCTGTTCTCTTCCCATCTCCCTGAATCCTCCTGGACCCTGAAAGGCTTCCATCCCAGGGGGCTACGTGCTCCTGGGCTTTGGGCAGCCACAACATCACTGCACCAAGGAGTGGCTGCATGTCTGCCGCCAGTGGAATTCCTTGTGTGAGGATGTGAGCAGCTGATCAGGGACCAAGACCACAGAAGGCTATTCTAGGGAACATGCAGAACAAAATAACCTTTAAAAGACCCCCGTATAAAGCCATCGCACTTGGAGACAATGGGAATGAAGGACTACATGGGTCTTGTCTCGGGCAGCCTTTTCACAGGTTTTTCAGTTTTCTTTCTGGATCATCCAAGCCCCACATTGACTCTTCTCTTCTGACAGGTGTTGACTGTCCAGTCGGAGCTGATGTCTTAGCTCGCTGGGGGAGAGGCCACGCAGGGACACTCCACCAAGGGAATTAATTCTCACTTTCCTCATCTGCAAAACTGGCAAAAACAAGGCTGCTGGAGGGACAAATCCGACAAGGAGTGTGACAGCATTTGGGAAACTGGAATGGGCTGTTGTGAGGGAGAGCAATTTTGTTTGATTTACTTCTGATTCATTGACTCTTGGGTAGGGCTAGCGCTGAGGAGGAAAATCAGCAAGGGAGGAATTTTTCAGGAGGCCGGGGGCAATCAGGTCACCCTGACTTTCTATCTTTTCCAAGGGAGCAGGCTGGGGAAGGAGGAGGATGCAGAGGGAGCGGGGAGTGTGGAGGCAGGAGCTCTTTGCTTTGTGTGAGTTTCCAAACGCTTTTGAAGGCGGGCAGCCTGTCTCCGAGCAAGAACTACTGGTTTGGCTAGGGTCTCCACAGGACCTGTGCTGGGAACAGAGAGGGCTGAGGCCACTGAGGCAGAAAGGATGGCAGTGTTCTGATTCAGACCCTTTTTACTTGGTGAAAAAGAGAAAAAAGTGAGGGGGAGGCTCCAGTCTTTAACCCACAGAGAGAAGGCAGCTCGGGGCAAACCTTCCCACTTCTAATCTGCTCCTTAAAAAAGAGCTCGGAGGAGCTACAGCTTTGCTTTTGTATAAAGTACTAAAGCACCCCGTCTGCCCCTCCCACACCCCCACTCCTCTATATTTTTTTCTCTTAAAAGAGTGCTGTACCTCTCCAGGGACTGGAATCATTAGCTGAACAGCACTCTGCCTCTCATAGCTTTTGACAATTTGACAGTGAGCTGGAAAGTTCCCGAGAAGCTGCAAAGAAGCAGAGGGGAAAAGGGTGGGACAAAGGCGGTGTGTCTGAAGGAGTGGCGGGTGCGTGTCTGGACTCTGGCCCAAGACCTGGCTGCTTCTGGGTCTGCCTCTCTCTTCTGCCAGCTCCGTGGCTCAAGAGGGTCCTGGGTCTGCGGCTGTCAGGGAGGTGGTGGTGGGGTATGCAACGAGGGTCGCATAGCTTCCTGCCCTCATCCACTTTTGCAATTGCTAGGAGGCTGCCTGGGGCTGGCAGACAACCAATCTGGGCAAGGGCCTTCAAAGACAGACAGGAGTCAGTATCCCTCATCCTGAATGTCCCCATGCTAAGCAACTTGAGGGCTGGGTATGGGCTAGGTAAGGAAGGATGGTCCTGAATAACGCACTTTCCAGGGAAGCAAAGCCCAGGTCCTGAGCATTTCCTAAGAGGAAGGAAAACAGGTTGACAGAAAGAAGGATCATGGATTTCTCAGTGAAGCTGTGATAGCAGCAAATCAAAAGAACAGAGAATTCTGGGGGCTCCTATGGGAGAGCCTACGGTGGGACATTTCCAGAGTTAGCATTGGACAGTGCTGACCATTGGGAAGCTGTGGCTTTGAAAGCACTTCTCAGAAGAGGCAATGGGTCCCCAGCCTCCATGGAGAGGATCAGAGAGCTCCGGCTTCTCCTTGCCTCACTCATGGCTCCCTGCTCTACGCTAGGAACCCAGCCTGATTTTGTCATCCTAGAATAGGGATATTGCAGGCGAAAGCTGGATAATGAAGAAGAAAGCAAGAAAATCGAAACACTTGAGTTGTGGTGTTGGTGAATGATGCTGGATATACCGTGGACTGCGAGAACAATGAACAAATCAGTCTTAGAAGAAATACAGCCAGTATGCTCCTCAGAGCGAGGATGGCAAGACTTCGGCTCTCTTACTTTGGACACACCGTCAAGAAACACCAATTGCTAGACAATTGGGAAGGACATGATGTTTGATAAGGTGGAGTGTCAGCGAAAACGAGGGAGACCCTCAGCGAGGCGGATTGACACAACAGCCACAAAAATGGACCCAAACAGTCATGAAGATGGCACAGGACCAGACAACATTTCATGCTTTTATACGTAAGGTCACCATTAGTCGGAGCTGACTTGATGGTAACTAACAACAACCAAGAATGGAGTACAGCAACCACCTTACACAAACTATCCACTTCAATCCCCAAAGCCCATTTTACTGATGAAGAACTGGGGCTCTAAGAGGTTAGGTAACTTGCCCTAGGTCACACAGCCAGTAAGTGGTAGAGAGGAATTTGAATCTGAGCCAATTTATTGCAAAATCTTTTACTAAGCCACATGCCTCCCTAAAATGCACTCACTGTTGTCTTTTGTATGGAAACATCTTACCGCCTGTCATCTGAATGCTTTATTCTGGTGTCTGAGCACCTATGTAAGTGCCACCATGAATTACAAACTCTTAGACGTAGAGGCTAAATCCATATAGTTCATTTTATTCAAGTTTTAGCAGAGTGCCAACCACAACGGGGTGCTGAAAAATTGCATTCTAGCCTTCATTAAGTTATAGCTCTAGAAAGCCACAAGCTTGGACCACAAAAGCTTACCCAGCAATCTTCACTTTCCTACATGGCCTTCTCTACTTACTTTTTATAAGTTTCTTAGTCCATGAGAGCACGTCACTGAATGTCGATTGTTGCACAGATGTCACAGCCTTGGCATTTGATCAGGCACCAGTATAAGGAAATGTCATATACAGAAGCCTCTGATTTAGATGTCAAACTTTTGTCTTGGTCTCGGTACAGGTCTCACGTAAGAAATCACTTATAGAAGGTAATGTCTATAATTGTCTGTGATTGAATGTAAACTGGAACTGTCTCTCCTGAAAATAGGTATGCTTCCTCTATTAGAGAGGAAAGATTTCTAGCTCATCCCATTTCCCTTTGTGACTTGGTTGCCGGGATGTTCAGGCCACATCTGACGCTGGGTCACGGGGCCCGTGTTGACCTTGTCAGTGTATTTGTTTTCCCTTCTCTTTCACGGCTTGGATATTCTAGTTCTCTGATAGCTGTCATTACACAAAAACCAAAAGCCAGACCCATTGCCAGAAGCAGATTACCAGGCCTTCCGTGCTACTGCTGGATGGGTTTGAACCACCAACCTTTAGGTTAGTAGTCGAGCGCAAATGTTTTGCTCTACCCAGGGATATATGTTTGGCAAATCTTTTATTGTAAGTCACCTTGATTTCCCCCTTTGGAAAGAGGTGGGATATGAACACATACAAACAATTATACCCATGTCTTGTGTTTGCACCCTATGAATTTGTAAGCTGTTGTGGAACGTACGTGTTGTGGCCTTGACATCAGGTCTCTGTATTGTGTGCTGTGTCCTTTGTCCCTGTGGGTAGGAGTGTGCCAGTGGCTATTCCTGGCTGAGAGCCTAGACACCTCCCAGGATGGTTTAAGTATATGTGGAATATTGGAAGAGGGGGAAGACATAGGAGACACAACTCAAAACCTAGAGCTGGTGGTTGATTTATATCCCACTGGGCTAATAAAAAGAGCTCTGGTGAGTAGCTCAGCTGCTAACCAAAAGTCAGTGGTTCAAACCCACCAGCTGCTCTGTGGGAGAAAGATGTGGCAATCTGCTTCTGTAAAGATTAAAATAAACAAACAAAAAAACCCAAACCCATGGCCATCGAGTTGATTCCAATTAGCCTTGGATACCCTATGGGGCAGTTCTACTTCTACTCTGCCCTACAGGGTGGCTATGAGTGGGAATTGACTTGACAGCAACAGGTTTTTTTTTATTTGATTGGGCTAATAAAGGATTCCTGGGTGGCACGAATGGTTTGCGTTTGACGGCTAACCAAAGATTGGTGGTTTGAAACTGTCCAGCGACACTGTGGAAGGGAGACCTAGTGACCTGCTTCTGTGAAGATTACAACCAAGAAACCCTATGGAGCAGTTCTACTCTTAACACATGGGGTCGACATGAGTCAGAATCGACTTGATGATAGTGGGTTTTTAGGGTTCGGGGGCTAATAATAAAAAATTCTGTAGATTGGCTATGGGTTTGGCCCATAATGATGTTCCATAACTATTTGTAAAATGAAAGAAGGAATGAATAAGTTAATGAACGAATGCTTCTCTGAGCCAAGATTCTCCTCATAGGAGAGAAGGCAAGGAGTGTTGGCAGAAAGCCCCGTTTTCAGGCTACAGATGACCAGGCGCTCCGTGGAGCCCAAGCTCCCCACCCATCCTTGTCCCCTGGCCAGGCCGAAGGCATTCGTCACCTGTACCATGTGCTGCAGAACCGGGTCAGGGTTCTGGAAACTAGAGGAAGGAGCGTAGGGAAAGGGGAAGGAATATGGCAGGAGGGAGGCCCCGGTGCCTGCTCCTCTGCCTTTCTGTTCTTCTCTCCCTTGAAAGGGAAAGTGACAAGAATGCAACCCCACAGAAATGTGGGGAGAAATCGTGGTCAATAAGCCTGTGTCCCTCTGTCTCTGTTTTCACCCACAGTTTCTTTCTAACTCCTGCTTGTCTCTCTTTCCCCCTCCCTTCCTTGTCTCTCTTTCCCCCTCCCTTCCTCGTCTCTCTTTCCCCCTCCCTTCCTCGTCTCTCTCTTCTCTATCCCAATTTCCAGGCATGTCTGTTATTGCTCTCTGTTTTTGTTTTTGTGCTCTCTCTCTCTCTCTCACCCACACGCACACACATACTCTCCCACATCCCCAAGAGAGAGATGTTCTTTGGAGCCCTCCTTCGACCTCGTTTAGCTGAGACGCCAGAGTCAGTCAACAGCAGGAGAAACCAGCCGAGACCACGGGGGCACTCCCACCTCCAAACTGACCTGGGTCCAAACCTGGACTTTAGTTCTAATCCCAGTGGCCTTACTGACATCGGTTGGGCTAATTTTTTCCTGTAATTAAAAGGGAACCCTAATTCCATCTCTAATCCCAGATAATTAGCTCTCTGATTGCCAGTGCTGGGCAGAAAGCCTCGTGTTTGGAGAGGGATTTTGGACAGACAGGTCAGGCAAACACAGCAGGAAGCCACAGTGGGAAAACAGGCAGCTCTTGAAGTTAGTTGTGCAGGGAGGTTTGCAGCGGCCAAAGGGCCTGGCTCCCTCCAGGTGGTCTGAGCTGCCACTGACCTGTCGGGTTCTCCAGCAAATCGGGTAACTTTTCTTGGCTTTCCGGATCTTCCCCACGGTGAATGCTTACAGTGGGTCCTATGTCAGGCCCAGGGCACTCACAGAGAGGGCATTCCTTCCTGCTCACGGAGGGGTCTGTGCTTGTCTGCATGTGAGAGGAGGGCCAGCCCACAGGTCTCCACCCCCACGTGCTGGCTGGGGGATGGTCAAAGATTTGCAGAATATGGCGGGTGACAACAAGCCTGACATGGATCTGCCAGCCCAGGGAATGGAGAGATGCCAAGAGAATGGGGAATTCCCACACTGACAGGTTTTGGGGAGGCCTCCTCAGAGCGGCGGAGGACGGGGGCTCCAGGTGTCAAATCTCCCAGGTGAGGTTGGCATTTGTTGACAGAACAGACACTGCATTCTCGTTTGCTCTGCTAATGACATTGCTTTGTTTCTGACATCTAGCTGTCCCTTCTACTACTTCACTTGATCCTCATGATCACCCGTGGGAGCAGGTGCCCTTTCACAGAAGAGGAAACTGAGTCCCCAAGGAAGCGAACAGCTCCTTCAAGGCACAAGCAAACCATGGCAGAGCTGAGGATAAAGCCCAAGGCTTCAGGCAACTGGCTGTCCCCTGCGGTCTCCACTATCCCATGTCCTCCACTTTCTAGATTCGTCTGTAGCAGGAGTTTGGGCACTTAGGATATGGGAGTGTCGGGAGATTTAGGACAGCAGACATCCAAGGGGATCTAGGACTCTGACAGCCAAGGGCAGGTGGACTCCTCCCTGAGGATTCTGAAAGCCCAGCCTATCTGAATCCCACTGGGCAGGGAATGGAAGGGGCTGGCACTCTGCATAACCTCGGTAGGTCAGCACTCTGATAATGCTCCTTCCACTTCTTCACCATTCAGAGCTCTGTTTACTCTGGCTCTCAGAGAGGAAGGGGCAGGGACTGAAGGCAAGGGGCTGGTGTGTATGTGTGTGTATGGGGTGGGACCTGTGCCTTCAGAGCAGGGAGGGAGCAGCCAGGCCTAGGGGCTGGCACCTGGGGGATTTGCCTAGCCTGCTAGTGGAGGCGCCTGGCTCTGCCCCCACTCCTCCAATGAGCTCAGGGCAGGGGGGAGGGAGCCAGGCCGTGGATGGATTCCAGATGGACTATCAGGTTTGCCCACAGTCGACTCTGAGGCTCCTCTGGTCTCCGCAGCTCCCTCAGCTCTGATTCAGCTGCACAGCAAAGGCCTGCGATGGAATGCCAGTGAAATCCAACACGCCGCCCCACTGCCTTCCCCCTCACTCCTTCTACTACCAGAGATACCACATTTTTTCTCCTTCTTTTTCTCCTTCAACAGCACAAACCCCCCAGAGGTAGACAGGGTTAGAATGGAGATTTCACTGATGGCGGGCCCCAGGCTCTGGAGCACTGACCCTATTTCCCCTGGGATGAAGTGGCTGTATAAGGCTCTAGTTCATGTTCTGGATATTTGAGACCAAGGCATGTATGGGAGGAGGCTGGAGGTGGTGACAGACACTCCTTGGGTCCATCTGATTGCCAGTTCTGTCTAGCTGGCCCTGGCCCAGGAATGGGAAGAAAGAAAGGAGAACATAGAACTTGGCAGAACAAGGCAGCCAGATACCTGTTACCACAGCAGTGTCTCACTGTTGCACAGCTCCCAGTCCAGCAACAGCATCTCATTCTACTCACGCAACAGGCTGGCCACAGAGGAAAGGGAAGCTCTCTATAACCCCATCTTACAGATGAGTATATGGAGGCCCTAGGAGGTTTTAGAGCACAGATTTGATTTTGGTCTCCTGTCTTTTGCCACAAACGGTTTTGAGAACTTGCTATGTGCCAATGGGGCATTGATGGTTCAGTGGTAAAATTCTTGCTCTCCATGAGGGAGATCTGGGTTCGATTCCCAGCTAATGGACCTTGTGTGCTAAACAGGTTTCTCATGTGCTAAACAGCAGAGCTTCCAGATTAAGACAGACTAGGAAGAAACGCCTGGCTATCTGCTTCTGAAAATTAGCCAGTGAAGACCCCTATGGATCACAACAGTCCCAGCTGCAACTGATCATGGGATGGCGCAGGAGCAGGCAGCGATTCATTCCATTGTACACGAGGCTGCCTTACGATGGGGCCGACTCAGCGGCAGCTAACTACGTAACAGCTACGTGTCAAGCAGAGTGCTTACGCTTTGGGGACACAGAGACACATGCCACACAGGTCATGTCACAGTTCTCTTCTCAGTCACATAAGTAATACATTAATTATTCTCTCTGAAAGGGCCCTCTGGGCCTCATAATATAATAGACTTTGGCTCATCCTCACCCATTCACCGCTATTAAACAAGAACAAGTTCAGTTCTGCCTTACAGAGACAGGGGTCATCTCAGGATTTCTTTTCTGGTGAAACGTGCCTCAGTGTCCCCTTTGGGATCAAGGGTCTGCTCTAAGGTGATTGATTCTGGACTTTCCAGAACCTTCCATCTCTGCTCCTCCACCCAGAGCTGGTGCTCTTAGTCTCTCAGGTCTGCCTTAGCTCCTGTGTTAATGACTAGCAGGCTGCGGGTGATGCTGCCATGTCAGGGTTGATTAGCTGGGCTGAAATTTGCATTTTGCTTCAGAAACCCGGTTTGGGATCTGGCTGGCAGAAAGCAGCAGGGCTCCAGCTTCAATAGCGATGCCCCTGAGGCCAGGCATTTGAATTAACCACAGACTCCTTTTCTAGCCTTTCCCTCCACCTCCTCAACCCCTTCCTCACCTCTCCCCTACGCCAGAAAGCTGGGTAACTGCAGCAAAAGCTTCTCTGAACACGCTGGCAGAAGAAAAGGCTTTTTTTGCTGCTTTAAAGAAGATGCGAAGCTCCCTCCAGCCTCTCTGGAGAATCAGTGAGGGAACAGCCTGTCTCAAAATGCCATTAAAACATCTCTCAAATTAAAAGCAGTCCTGAAATGTGCACCTTCACAAGGCAGGGCTTCAGTGACATCAGGATGGTGGCTCCAGAGCACCCCAGGGCGCAGACACGTGGACAAGGCTCTCGGAGGGCTTAGAGCCTGCTCAGTCTTGTAGTCCGTGAGTGTCCTTGGGCAAGACGTTTAGCCTCCCTGGGCCCCAGTTTCACCCCTATTAATAAAAAATGAAATTGTTCTCTTTCTCCTCTCTCCCTCACCTCCATGTGTGAGAGCAGTGGCCCTGCTCTTCTCTAACGGTCTGGGTTCCCATCACATGCCATCTCTGAGCCTCCTCCCTGCCCTCCTTCCCTCCATAGTCATGGTGCTATTTTAGGTCGAGGCTTCCAGCCAAAATCTGTACTTCATTAATTACGTGTCCACTACTCTGTGTAATGTTTAATGCATTTTCCAATCCACAGTGAAAGGAGGAGTCTGAGAGCAGCCTGGGTGCCTGGCAATATGGGTGCTGGGAGGAGCCGGTCGGGGCCAGCCTGGGTCTGCCTTGACCTGGCCTCGTCTCTTCTCTCTTCTCAGCCCAGGAGTCTTTGAGGAGGCCAAGCCAAAGCCAGCTTGCAGCTCCCTAATTAAAGAACTCATGTAGAAGCACAGTGCCCTGTTGGGAATGTAGGAAAACCTGCCTCATTAAGAAAGGTCAGAGGACTTAGGACAACTGAGGTCCATTAGCAGGGAGGCTAGAAGGCTGCAGGGCGATTTGAAAATGTGGTTCAATACTATGCCAAGGGAAGGCTGGAGATGACACCGACCATCTGTTCTTCTCCACAGAGGAGACAGAAATAGCATTTGTACTGGAGCAGGAAAGAGGTGAGTTACACCCGGGTAGCAAACTCCTGACAGCTTCTTTCTAGTGCTGTAGCTTACTGTCTGTGCAACTTGGGTAACTCCTCCAGCATCTGGGCCTCAGTTTACTGATGTGAAATTAGAGTTTACTCAAGACAAGCTCTGAAGTCCTTTCTAGCTTTACACTTCTGTATTTTTGCCTGTGAGAAGACAGGAGAAGAAGCAGAATCTCTGCAGGAATACAAAATGAATTCGGCATGCTGCAGATGTTCAAGAGCTCCCAGTTGGATGAGAAAGGCAGAAAATAACAACATATTTAGGCACTAAATGCCCACGCCAGCCCCATGAGGTGGGTACTACTCCTATCCCCCTACTGCTGATAAGAAAAGTAAGGCATAAAGGGGTTGAATAACTTGTCCAAAGTAACAGAGCTTGGAAGTGGACAGACTCAGGTTTTGAAGCCAGATAGTCCAGCACTCAGCATCATGCATACTGCCTCTGGGAAAGCGATGTAAATAACTTACATACAAGGCAGCTTTGCTAAGTGCTCTAATCAAATTACAAAGATCAAGAGGTCATATCAGAAACAACTGCTCTGAATGGGCAAATCCAGGCAGGCTTCATGGAGGTGGTGGGATCTGAGTGAAACTTGAAAGGAGAGAGGCACTTCCCCAGGCAGATGAAGGTGGGAGGCACAGATGTGAACTGAGAAGGAGAGCTTAGGAAAGAGAGAGGTGACTGGCAAAGCTGGAACAAAGGGGTATGAGTGTGGCAGAGCTGGCATGGGGTTGGGATGCTAGGACTTTGCCCATGAGTTTGAACTATATCCTGAAAGGTTCTGGGGGCCATCTAAGGCTTTAACAATGTGGGCGCTAACTTGCGGGGGTGGGGGAGCAGGAGCCAGCCCAAGTTCAGGAAGGAGCTATAAAGGCCTCAGCCAGGGCAGAGGCAGGAGGTGGGAAGGAGGGCAGGTGGAAGGGGCCTGCAGAAGACAGATGTGAATGTAGGGAATGAGGGAGAGGGAGGAGTGGTGGAGTCAGAGGGGGCAGCCTGGGCCCGGGATGGCTGGAGAGAAATATGTGGACAGGATGACCCCAGGGGCAGAGGGTGGGGAGCTCTAAACTCAGAGCCACTTGCAGCATTGTTGCAGAATCTACAACGCAGCTTAAACAGCACTTCCCCAGGGAAGCCTGTGCAGACCCCTTGCCCATAGGTCTCTGGGTGGCGCAAGCAGTTTGCACTTGACTACCAACTAACCTAAAGGTTGAAGATTAAAACTCACCCAGTGGTGCCATGGAAGAAAGGCCTGGAGATCTGCTTCTGTAAAGATCACAGCCAAGAAAACCCTATGGAGCAGTTCTACTCTGTAACACATGGGGTTGACATGAGTAGGGGTCACCATGAGCTGGAATTGGGCTTGGTTTGTGGTTTTTGCCCGTAGGTCTGGTCTCATACTGTGCTCGAAACTCCGTGCTTCTCTGCAGCGCTGGGCAGCACACTGACGCACAGTTACTGTGCAATACTTGCTAGTGTCTTTTTTCCCCATTGGTCACATGTTTGTTTGGCCCTGTGGCCCCAGTGCTACACAGAGCCTGGCTCATGCATGCCCCATAAACACTTGCTAAAGGGATCCATAAGCTCTGCCTCTGGGCCGGATGCCCTTTGCCCACCCTTGGACGTCAGCCTCTCATCACCATATCCCCAGGGCCTGCTCCTCCTGGCCGCGTGCGCGGAGGGAGATGTATTCATGTGTTCACCTGTCCACCTGCCCCATGCTGATGGGTCCTGACACCTCCGTACAGGGTTGCCATGTGGCAATAATGAACAGTTTAGCATGGAAATTGGCCTTCACAGGAGGGGGCCGGTGTGTGTGTGTGCGATTAGAGAGCATCTGCTTAGGGGATACCTTCAGCCCTGCTTCCTTCCCCACTTTCCTTCCCCAGCAAGCTTTCCCCCTACCCTCCCAATGCAATCCACTGCTGTCCCTGCTCTGCTCCCAGAAGCAATGGTCTGTCCCTACCGACAACTACCTGAGCAGAGGTAGGTGGGAGGGACAAAGAGCTCTGTCCTCTTCTTCCCAGAATCCTTTTCAGTACTCTGCAGTTCCTCATTCTCCTTCTTGCAATCCAAAAGGTAACAGAGCGTGAGTGGGCCTTCCTTCCCCCTCCCTCTAACAGCTTTGCCACTGTTACCCTTTTGGTGTGGGGTTCAGTGGTAGAATTCTTGCCTTCCACAGAGGAGACGTAGTTTAAATCCCAGCCAACGCACCTCATGTGCAGCCACTACCTCTCTGTCAGTGGAGGCTTACACGTTGCTATGATGCTGAACAGGTTTCAGCAGAACTTCCAGACCAGGAAGAAAGGCCTGGCGATCTGCTTCTGAAAATCAGCCAGTGAGAACGCTATGGATCCCAAAGGTCTGATCCCCAACTGATCATGGTGATGGCAAAGACCGGTCAGCACTGGGTTCCATTGTGCACTGGGTCACCATGAGCCGGGGGTGATTTAACTGGAGCTAACAATAACAACAGTGGCCAACAATAACCACCACCTCCTCGCGATGCTTTCCTTGGAGGGCCGGCTCCAGATGTTTTCTGAGAAATGGTTTCTTCCCAAGTCTCCGCGGGATTTTGAGGGGAATATGAAGATGAGAACATCTGATACTCACTCTGAGAAGCAGGACAATTCGCTCCTCAGAAAGGAAGGGCAGGGACAATCCCTGAAAACTCCTATGAAAGGAGATAAGTCCTTTTCACAGCCAGAGCAGGAGCCTCCTCCCTTGGACCCAGACCCAGCCTGCCTCACCCTCAGGTCTCTGGTGTCAGTCTGCAGCGGCTCTGGAGGGTGGGGGGCTGGAGTGGAGGGTGCCCCCAGGACAAGCAGGTGCTGCCTCACTCCAGCGGCACCGACAGATTCTGTTACCTCACCAAATCCTGGCCAACAGGTTGGAAGAAGGTGCAGGTTAAAATACACTGCTGGGGAAGAGGCTTAGGTGGGGCTGAGCCATGGGAATTACTGTGATGAGAGGCCTCTTGGGACACGAAGTCAGCAGTGGATCGGAGCTGTGGACCCTCCGCTCTCTTTTGCCTCCAATTCGATTTTGCCACATGACTGGCAAAGGAGCATAGTGACAGAGGGATTATTTTTGCCTATTTTATAAGTTGTGGACAGTCTTATATTGAGTGGGGACTACTTGCCCGTCACCCTGGCCATGTCCCCCTCCCAGCCAAGGATTTCCTGGGCTGGGGCATCACTCACATGCCAGCAGGCATGGGGTAGGGGTGCCCAAGTGCTGATATATTTTACAGCTCATATTCTCTTGCCCAGATAAAGGAACTAAGTCTGAGATGGGAGGAAATAATAATACCCTACATTTATAGAATGTCTTTATTGCTTCCGAAGTGTTTCCACATTCAATACCTCATTTCAGCCTCACAACGTGCCTGCAAGGTAAGGACAATTACCCCATTTTATATATGGGGAAACAGCCTCTGAGTTTATGAGACTTGCCCGAGGTCATAGATCTAGGAAGTGGTGGAGTGTGGACTTGGATGAGGATTTTCTGATTTCCTCCAGTGCTCGCTGTGCATCCTCTACTCTCTCAGCTGTTCTGCTGCCTTTAACCCTCCCAGCAGGGGAAGCCCATGGGGCTCCCTGCAACAGCTCAGGGCATGCTCTCATTCAACTTCATGTGTCTGGAAACTCACAGGTCCAGCTGCTTGTACTAGGTCCAGGGCTGGTCAAGCACTAGGCTGCTCTTTGGGGCATTGGTCTCTAGTCCCTAAGGGCTGGGAGGGAGGTTGTAGCTGGGACATCCCTTAGCTGGGACATCCCTGCATCCCTTGGAACTACAGAGTCCCAGGGCCCAGAGGAGGCTCTTATGAGAGCTGGGGTATCTGGACCCCATTTTTTGATCGAAGAAAAAAAAGGGTTCCACAACATTTGATTCAATCAATGCTTTCTATACTCCTCCCTCCTGCTCAGAAAATTCCCCCTAAAGTCTAACTTCCTGCTACAGCCGAGGGCTACTTCTTCCCTACAAACAGACTGAGGGCTAATTTCCATGAAGGGGGCACCACTGGTAGTTCAGTGGTGGAACTCTCACCTTCCATGCGGATGATACGGTTTAATTCTTGGCCAATGCACCTGATGCACAGCCACCACCTGTTTGTCATTGGGGGCTTGCAGGTTGCTCTGATGCTGAATAGGATGGACTAGGAAGAAAGGCTGGGAAAATCTGCCAATGAAAACCCTACAGATCACAACAGTCTGATCCATGTTTTGTTCCATTGTGCATGGTCCAAGGAGGGAGGACTCTGAAAAGGGACCCCCCCCACCTTGCTACCACTCCCAGGGAGGAAAATTGGGAAGGGAAGATGAGGTTTCTCAGGTTTAACATACGGCACAGAAAGAAACCATCCAAAAATACAGAGATTTTGAAAGAGAGGGAAAAGGAATCTACATTGATTGGGAACTCCTTCAGAAACACCAGCAGTGGGTCGCCTGAGTTCCACGCCCATCAGAGATTTAGGACATCACTTTCTCTCTGTGAGGTCTCTGGCTTAGGTAGCCACCCTAATAGATGATATTAGGCTGGGCTGGAAGTGAAGCAGCTAGCTGGTCAATACCGCCTGAACCCTCAATAGGCTCTGCCCAGTGAGGTGGGAGCAGGGATTTCAGAAGACCGAGATGACGTGACCGCTGATCTGCAAGGACTTCCTGAGGATCTGATAAGGACAGAAGTCGTCACTTAAAGACTGCTTCGATGCCTCCTGTGCAAAGCTCTGTGCTGGGCACAGAGAGCTGGCCTTGAGCTGGTCCTCACCCCCAGGAGCTTGTAAGTGAGGGGCGGGGAGGGGAGAGCGATACAGATAGCTATAAGGCTTAATGATCAGCGCACAGGCAGCCATTTGGAAAATGCTCTGGGAGTTCCAAAGAATGAGAGATGAAGTCCATGGGATGGGGCGAGGAAAGGAGAACCAACAAATAGACAAAGAGGGCCATAATGAGATCTACAAAGAACACAAAATGAGGGCTTCATACAATGACATAATAATTAACCAGTGGCAGGATTGGGGGTGGAGCTGGAGGAGGGTACCAGTTGTCCTCGAGTTGATTCTGATTCATAGCGATGCCATGTGTGTCAGAGTAGAACTGTGCACCACAGGGTTTTCAGTGCTGTGATCTTTCACAAGCAGATCACCAGGCCTTTCTTCTATGGGGCCTCTGAGCACTTAACCATTTGTGCCACCTACGAAGTCTTTAGAGGATGGTGGGTGACACATCGGAAGGATATAGAGGGAAGGTCTCTCTCCTTTCAGTGTCTAAGTAGGTAGATGCCTCACATCTCAGCTCCTCACATGATACCTGACTAACTCGCAGCACCCCTCCCCTCTGGCACCCAAACCACCAAGGTCCCCCCACGATGGATTTCTGTGTGCTACTGCAGCTCAGCGCCTGAGCCTGCACCTGCGGCTACGGAGGATCGAGAGAGGGCGTTCCCAAAATAGCGAGTGGGCTTGGGGCTACGCTGGAATGTCAGTTTGCTGACTCCCTTGTCTCTAGGTGACTCGGGATCGGCATCACCCAGATAGAGGAAACCCACATATAATTTCCAAGCTTCATTTCTGTCAGTGTGAGTTTTCCCTGCCTTCTCTCACCAGATACTTGACCAGAGCCTGTAAAGGGGACTGCCTCGATTGTTGTGAATTCCCTAGAGCTTCTGGGGGAAAAAGGGCTCAGAGGGGACCAGGAAGGGAGAAGAGATCACCAGGAAGGTCTCCGTCTTCCCTCTCACCCTCTCACACCCCCCACCACAAAGTAAGCCTCGAATGCATTAATTAACTAAACAGTTTTGAATGTACTCCATTGCACCTCATTGTCTGCAGCTGCCATTCCCTGGAGGAGCCATAATATGCTCAGCGCACACTATATAATTAAATATCAACACGTGTCCCCTGCCCAGTGCTGGGATGAGTATTTACTTGTGTTAATGAGGACTGAATGGCCTTACTGATGAGAGGCCCTCAGACGTGGCCAGGGGATGAGGCACACATCTCCTGAAGCTGAGCAGCACTCACCAGTCCCCTCTCTCCTCACTCCCCCACCTCCTCCCCACATCCTTTCTTCAGAAGGGCATCTCAGGACCCCTGGCGGAAGCCTCTGGTCACACCACAGGCCAGAGTGCCCGCCATCAGCTTGCTGCTTCTCTAATGAGAGCCAGCACAGCAGCTTGCACACGTGGTGCATAATGACTATGTTTCTGCTTAATACAAATTGCAGTTATTTTAGCAGCCCAAATACCAACTCCCTACTGAGATCCCCCCTCCCCGTCGTTGAAATGCCTCGTACATACACAGACTCAGCAGACACAAACAAGCACCTGTGTGCTGTCCCTGCCCCCAATCACCCCCAATCCTTCAGAGTCACTCTCCGGCTTTGGGGGCCCAGATTTCTCACTACCGAGATGGGTGACAAAGTGAACTTAGTACATGGATGCAGTGTGGTGGGAGTCAGAAGACCTGGGTTCAAATCCTGGTTTTGCTACTTATTGCCTGTGAAACTTTCAGCAGTTACTGAAACCTCCTGAACTTTAGTTTAGTTACATGGAAAGTGGGGGCAGTAACACCTATGTCACAGGTGAAGATTAAAAGTTATAATTTATGAGAGATAGTCAGTGTTCATTTAGTGTTGGTGCTTCTCTCCCTATAGGAACATAATAATAATAACCTTACACTCAGATTTAAGTTTATAGCATACTCATTTTCATTTACAACAGGTCAATACTATGCAACATATTCTTATTTGTTTTGTTCACTGATATATATATCCCTAACATCTAGAATAGTGACCATATTCTGTGCACAGGGAATATTTACTGAATAAATGAATCACACACTTTCTCTTAAACCCCATAACAGCCCCACGAGGTGAGTATATTGCCACCTTTCTGCAGAGAATAGGCTCAGAGAGGTTACGTGTCATGCCCAAGGCACACAGCTAGTCCCAGATTGAAAAAAAAAAAAACAAAAAACAAAAAACAGTTGCCAAAGAGTCGATTCTGACTCAGGGCAATCCCAGGTGTGTCAGAGTTAAACTTTGCATAGGGTTTTCAATGGCTGTGACCTTTTGGAAGTAGATTACCAGGACTTTCCTCTGAGGTGGCCCTGGTTGGATTTGAACCATCAACCTTTCTGGTAGTAGCCAAGTGTGTTAACTGTTTGCATCACTCAGGAACCACAGTCCCAGAGAGAGAGGTGAGATAAAAACCCAGGTGTCCAACCAAGTGCCCCGTCTGCAGCCTTCTGCAGGCTCTAAGAGCTTGGGGGAAGTCTTGAATTTTATGAAAAAGGGAGAATAAAGACAGAAAGAAGACAGAGTGCGTGGTTTTTAAGACCGACAGGCACTGCCCCTGAGAGACTAATGGGTGCTAACGCAGTCTTAACTGGCTGTCTGTCGTTGGGTTATGATGTACAGGACATGAGGTCAGGGAAAGAGGACCTCTCACAGGCACACGAGACCAACCTCTGGGATCAGGGAGCCCAGGCTCCACATCCACATTCCTCTCCAAAGATGCCCTCCCCTGCAGCGGTTTTCCACTTGGCTGAGTTCACCATCGGCCAGGCTTCCACTCTTTAGAAGTGAACTCCCTTGAGAGGGTCTCAGTTGTCCTCACACAGGCCTGTGGGTGCTCCCAAACCATGTCATTAGATGTGAACAGCTGGGCTGGGGTCACAGCAGGCCTGTCCATGCCGTGCAGCCAGCCAGAGAAGAGAGGCTCTGTGTCCGACCTTTGGGAGTTGCCGGCCGATGGCAGTGACAGGCCACATGCTCTTGACCCAGACGTGACACATACTAAACAACTGATAAATGAGTGCAGATTAATGGAGCGACAATAGGACATGGGGAGTTGAGATGGGTTACACATGATGGGCGAGTCTTGACGCGTTGGCCTTGTCTGCTGCTAGAACTGTAACCCATCCTGAGCGCTTCTCGGTTTCCCACACTGGGCTTGAACAACCTGGGCAGACGGTGCTTGATCTGAAAGTACCATCTGGGAGCAGCCAGCCCTGTTGGGAAAAGCCAGAGCCCCTCTCCTAGAAAATATGCCATGGAGTGACCCCGCCTTGGAGGACCGTGGGCCGGGGGCTTGGAGCATGGAGGAGCCAGAGGAGACAGCCCTGGAGGTTACACTGGGGCTCATGGGGGCAGGTTCTGAAGTCCAGGGGGGATTCGGGCGGGACTTGGGATGAGAGAGGAGGAGGAATAGAAACAGCATGCTCAACACGTGAGAAAAGGGACTCGGTCAGCAGCAGAGCAGGACAAACCCTGAATGCCGGGAAACCTGGGATTCTCCCCTGGGTTTGGCACCATCTAGTGTGGCTTTGGGCAAGTCACTTCCCTTTTATGGCCTTGAGTTTCTTTACCCGAAAAATGAAGAGTTTAGACTGAATGAACTCAACAATCTCTACTATTACAAAGAAATCTGAAATTCCAGATTTATGAATCCCTCCCCAATGTCTGGACTTTTCTGGTCACTGCCAGCCATGGAGACCAGGGTCACCAGGGACTTTTCCAGCTGAGTGTGGGGTGCTCCGGAGCACCCCTCATTAGATATTCACCACCTCTTCTCTCTCCCCAGCCCCCCTTCTGTTCCCCATATGCAGATGACTTTGTTTTCCAAACCTGATAGTTGCTGACAGGTATATTGTTCTTGGCATCACCAGACTGCCAGAGGCTGCTTAAGTCAAATGATTTGCTTTCTCCTAATAAATTGGAGGATATTTTTTATTTTTTTGCTACGAAAAGGCAAAAAAAAAAAGTGTTTTTTTTTTTTTAATCCCTCTTTTTTACCTTAAAGGCACAGAGTGTCATTTATCTTCCTCTTTAGCCCAGAGTCAAATGAAAGGAGCGTTAAACAAAGACCAGCCTGCCTTGAAGCAGTTATCTGTGACTGGAGGCTGGGGAGAGCTAGGATGGGCCTTGGGGACCATCTCCAGAGACTGGTGATTGACAGGCTGATGGGAAGCAGGAGTGGGTGGGATCTGAACCGCAGCCAGCAAGAAAGGCAACAGCTACCCACAGAGGCTTGGGCACAGGAGGCTCTGTGGGGCTGGACGCCTGCCAGAGGGGGTGAAGGGCTGGCTGGTAGGCAAGCACTATCTGTGGGAGTGCTCCTAAAGAGGCGACTTCAGCCAAGCACGAGGAAGCAGAATGAGGCTGGTGTAGTCAAAGTCCAGCAGGCTTTGTGGGATGGTTTCATGACTCCAGAATTAGTTCCGGCCCTGGGATAGGGCTAAATGGTGACTAGAATGGGCTTTTGCCCTATAGTCTGTGCTGTGTTTAATGAACTACTAACCATCACTTGGTTGATACACTGACCAACACAATTTTTTTAAGCTCCTCTTATGGAGGTTTGAGTCCACCCAGAGGTACCTCGGCGATATACTTCTGAAAAAATCAGCCACTGAAAATTCTATGGAGTCCTGTCCTATTCTGACACACATGGGATCACCATGAGGTGGAGTTGACTCGATAGCAGCTGGTGGTAGTGGTGGTAAGTGTTAAATATCCTGGTGGTATAAAGATAAATAAGATGAAGTTCTTGTTCTCGAGAATCCCACTATCTAATGAAAAGGACAAGACACAGGGAAAGAAAAATAACAAGGAGCAATGCCTGTGAGCAAATGCCTGATATAGGTGATTCAGAGATATCAGCTGGGGCCAAGGAGGGACGGCTTCCTGGAGGAGGGGGTTTCCCAGTGGTGCTGTAATGAGTATAGGCTGCAATCCGACTACAAAATGGAGCAAGGGGACATGGATTAAAGATAAGTGGGTAAGTTTCCTTCTAAAACCAGAAAAATAGTTGCTGTCAAGTCAATTCTGACTCATGGCGACTCCATGTGTGACACAGTAGAACTGTGCTCCATAGGGTTTTTATGACTGATTCTTTGGAAGTAGATCGTGAGGCCCTTCTAGGCACCTCTGGGTGGACTTGAACCACCAACCTTTTGGCTAGCAGTGAGCATGTCATGTATTTGCACCACCCAGGGACTCCAAGTTTCCTTAGAACTCTAGAAAGTTGGGAAGAAACAAACTGTCCACATCAAAGAAGAGCGGTAGTGGGGTGGGTGGGGAACGCTGCCCTGGCATTGTTGCTGCTGTTGCCAAAAGAACTAGTAAGATCTGAGTCTGCTGGGGGGCAGGTGGGGAGCCAGAGGAAGTGGTAATGAGGGAATAATAATAAATAGTAACAATAACTTGCATGGAATGCTTACTATGGCCAAACATTATTCCGAAAGTTTTATAAGTACCATCTTATTTAATCCTCAAAATAAAACGACGAGTTATTTCTCCATTTTAGAGGTGAGCAAAGTGAGGCACCTATAGAAACTTGCCTCAGTTACCTAACCTACTCTCTAAATGTCTACTCTTTACCTGTTAGATGATGTTGACAGTAGTTTCTACCTAGTAGGGTTATGCTGTGAGGATTAAACAAGATGCAGGTGAAGCATTTAGCAAAGCGCCTGGCACATAATAGGTGCTCACTAAAAATTAGCAATGCGCGTCACGAACTGCGGCTCTGAGGAAGAAACGCACCCTACCTGTGCAGACCTATGCGAAGGCTGCTGTTTTGGGCCTCTGTTAACTGACTTTTTGGGTGGGGACTGTAATTGGAAAGTTGGGTGGGGTCACATTGTCAAAGGCCTGCGAGGCCTGGAGTTGGCCTCCTGAAAGTGTGTTCAGTTCTTCCCTCTATGTCTAGGTCTTTACTTTGACACTGCCTTACAAACAATTCCTAAGCACCTCCAACTTGTTGCTGCCCCTCTTCGTCCATCCCCCCACCCCCAGACATTCCCCCAGCATTGCTCCGTCCGCAGACGCTGGGACTCACAGAGTCTTAGCTCGGCCCTGGGCAGGCTGAGCAGGCTGGTGCCCTGACACTGATTTCACCCCTGGGAGATTGGACTTGGAATTTCTTTGATGCAGCTGGCCCAAGGACACTGCATTCTCTGTCAGAAAGGTCCTGGAGGGCAGAGGGGGCTGATTTCCTCAGGCAGGACACAGAGTCCACTGTCCACCTCTCAGAAGGGAGAGCTGGGAGTGTTTCCTGGCCTCACCTGGGGGCCACTGAGGAGCCACTCAAAGGTGCTCCCTGCATTCAGGGAACACTTGAGAGCAGTGGGAGGACACAGGGTAACAGAGTTCCTCTGGGGCTGGCTGACTGCAGGTGGGTCCCTCCAGCACCTCCTAAAGAACGCAGCTAGTCAGTCCTGGAAGAAGCCCAGGCCTAGAAGGGAGAAGACTGACAGCTGGTGACCTTGAGAGAGACACGGCCCTCTCTGGGCTGGAGTTGCCACAGCGAGAGGCAGGGCTGGGTAGTGCTTGAGAGCAAAGGCGGGGGCCGGACACCCCAGGTTTGGCTTTTGCCCTTACCGCTAACACGCTGCCCGACCTGTGCAAGCTGCTTCACCTCTCGAGCTTCATTTCCTTGTTTGTAAAATGAGTTGATGCAGGATTATGAATGAACACATACAAAGTGCTCAGAACAGTGCTTGGCACAGGTAACATTCTGTGTTTACTAGTATCAGTGCCGTCACTACCACTGTACTGAAGGCGTTGGATTGGTACTGTCAGCTGCTGTCGAGTTAGCCCCCAGCTCATGGCCACCCCGTGCACAACAGAAGGAAACGCTGCCTCATCTTGCACCATCCCATGATCAGTCCGTCTTAGTCCCCTGAAACCTACTGAACATCAGAGCAACATGCAAGCCTCCACGGACAGATGAGGATGGACATGTGAGAGGTGCATTGTCCAGGAATCGAACCTGGGTCTTCTGCATGGAAGACGAGAACTCTACCACTGAACCACCACTGTCCCCAAGGATGTTGGATTACTGAGCCTTTTTAAGGTCTCCAGAAAGTCTGTGGTTCTATTTTCCTACATTGTGAGCACCATTTAGGTTCAGACTTAACTAGCATTTACTGAGTGCTTACTACATGTGACTAGATTATCTTATTTAATCCTCACAACAAGTCCTGTGAGTTTCCTGTTAGTATGCCCATAGAAATGAGACAATTGAAGCTCAAAGAATCTACGGGAAGTTCTCAAAGTCACAGAGCTAGCATACAGTGGGGTTGGGATTCAAACATGGCCCAGCCCAGTGCTCTCTCCACTTTAATCTGTCTGCAGTGGGCAAAGATGGGTCCTTTGGTACCGAGCTGTCATGTCTGGCCAAGATTTAGGGCCAAGGCACTGGTTCCAGGCAGATGCAGTTCTGGGGCTAAGTGTGCATGCTAAGCCTGTCTCAAGGGTGGGTGGAGGATTTGCAGCGAAAATGTTACCAGCTGAACTAGCATTAGCCAGCCATATTGGGACTGAGATTGATCCTCTCACTTCCAGCCAGACCTGCTGAAGGATGGGCAGCATGGAGCCAGGAAGCAGAACTCCGGCAGCATCTGGGGCTGCAGTCTGCTTGACTTCCATTTCCTCTGTCCCGGCTGGGGATGCTGCACAGACAACGAGATGCCAGGATGCAGAAGGTGTATATGCACACATACATGCCAACCAACACACACTCAGACCAGAGACAGAATTAGGGGCTGACAATGCAGCTCCTCGGAATGAAACGATGCCTCGTTTGGTGGAATACGTGGGTCTCTCTCCCCTTTGAGGAGGTATCTGGGTCAGTCTCTGGGTGCTATGTGCGACTGGTTTCTGCAAATGTGTCTGGTGCTTGCCTGGTAATGGAGGGGTCCTGCAGATCTACCAATGTCAGCTCTTTTCACTGAGAGGGACTCCTGAATGAGGGAAGGGGGGAAGTGGGGACTTGATAAAGCCGGACGGCCTTTGCTTGTGTGTGGAGCTGGGGGTTGATGAGAGAAGGGGTAACTCTTTGGAGAGCCTGTGTTCTTGCTCTATTCTTGCGGAAGCACCTGGGGGAGGCGAGGAGGAGCACAGAAGGCAGAGTCAGAAGGAGACTCAGCAGTGGAGGTGGGAGGAGGTAAGAGCTGCTGAGGGAGGGAAGAAGATACTGTCAAAACTCTGGATGGCCATCAGCCAGATGTGGAGGCCACATGGAGGAGGCTGGCTGGAGGTGGGGGAGAAGGGGGAGAGGACACAAGGAGGGGAGAATGGCTGGGAAGGGCAGCAGAGGTAGGTGAAGAAGAAGCTCACCTAAATTGGCCTGCCCAGTGATGCCATCAAAGTGAGAAGTGGAGGAGTTGCCAGGCCTCTGGTTAAGCTGGTTAGAATGCTGGACCACAGAGACTGCCAGGCACCTTGCGGAAGGCAGAGCCTCGGCTTGAAATTTCTAGCAGACTTGAACTTCCCGATACACCCCTGCTCGGCACTAGTCCTTGCGCCTCCCCTCCCCGTGATGGCCTCTCCACCTTTCCACTCTCAGGTCCACTGCTGCAAAGTGACCTCCTGCCCCACGCTGCAGTGTTAGACACAGGAGAAATCCTCTCCAGGAAATAGGCTGGTGTTTCCTGGTCTCCCTCAATGGCTCTGGGATGACAGGGAAAGAGGATTTGCCCCCTACCCCCCAATCTGATTCCCCCAGTGCTGAGAACTCTCTGGCCAGGCCCAGTCAGTTGCCGCCTCTTGGGAAGCCAGATGCAGTTACAGCTTTGCACACCAGAAGTTCTGTGGGGGCTCCTGAGCTCCTTAGAAAACAGCACACTAGGGACAGATTACCCAACAAGCAAGGTATTAAAGACGTGGTGCAACTCATGTGGAATTGTGTACCACAGATTGGTAAGTAAACACAATTAAACCTGTGTGTACCTTGCTTACTGGTTAATCTGCCCCTGATACAACAGCCTGTCCTCTGGCCCCCCAGCAGTGAGCACACCGCTGACCCTGCAGAAACCTTTGGGAGAGAAGGTGTATAATGAGTGCACTGCAACGCCCGGAACACCTGGAGACCTGTTACCTGGACAGGTCTCTAGGAAACTACCTAGGGAGTATGGGAAAGAGGGTGAAAGGTCGGGGAAAGGACAGGGAGGGGGCAGGTGAGGGACAAAGCATGGGTTTCCCACAATTCACCTAGTCCACTCTTCCCAGCGTGGTACCCGACAGTGAAATGTGGGCTAGGGTATGGAATACAGCCAGCCACTAGGCAAGTGGGGCCACTCCTTCTGGGGGAGGTACCTCTGGATCCCTGAAGGTGACTGGCAGGGTGACAGGAGACACAAGGGCACCCAAGTAGGCAGGGACAGAGGTGACCTGGCCTGAAGGCAGAGGGGGAGGTGAACTGACCTCTGCAGGACCAGGATCCTCTCATGGGGGGAAGGCCAAACTGTGCTTGTATCCCTCAAAAATCGAGGCAGTCAGACAGCTACCAAGGCCTCCACCAGACTGAGTCCAGTGCAGCTAGATGGTGCCCGGCTACCACCACTGACTGCTCTGACTGGGATCACAACAGAAGGTTCTGGACAGAGCTGGAGAAGGGTGTAGAGCATAATTCTAACTCACAAAAAAAAAAAAAAAAAAAGACCAGATTTACTGGCCTAAAGGAGACTGGAGAAACCCCGAGAGTATGGCCCCCAGACACACTTTTAGCTCAGTGGTGAAGTTACCTCCGAGGTTCACTGTTCAGCCTGGGAGTGGACAGCCCCGTAAAACCAAATGAGACTAACGAGGTACAGGAGTCCAGGGACAAGGGCCAGAAAGCAGAAGGGGACAAGGAAGCTGGTGATAGGGAACCCAAGGTTGAGTAAGGACATTGTCGATATGTTGTGAGATTGTTATCCATTGTCATAGGGCAACATTTGTAGTAACTGTTAAATGTGAAACTATTTTGTTCTGTAAGCCTTCATCTTAAGTGAGAATAACAGCACAATTCGAAGAGCGTAGTCAATGTCACTGAACTGTGCATGCAGAAATTTTTGAAATGGTGTATCTTTGGCTATGTGTATTTTCACAAAAAAAAAAAAAAAAAGAGGTTGAGAAGTTAGAGGGTTGCTATGTTGTGGGGTTGTTAACCAATGTCATAAAACAACATGTGTACTTCTGTTTCATGAGAAACTATTTGTTTTATAAGCCTTCACCTGAAGTACAATTAAAAAAAAAAAAAAAATCGAGGCAGTCAGGTGAGGACTGTGCCCTTCCTCTGCTGGGAAGACTGAGATGGAGGTCTGGGGACAGCTGGCTCCACACCAGAAGTCACTGCTCTCCTGGGGAATGGGCTGGACATCTGGAAAGGTCATCCACAGTCCCAGTGGGGGATGTTAGTTACAACCTGAGGCCCTGGGGGTGGGCTGAGATCAGGCTAAAGACAGGGTGTAAGAGGGGCAGTCTTGTTCCTAAGAGAGCACCGAGGAAGGCTGAGTCAGAGAGGGAATACCCTCCAGTTCAGCAGATAGTTCATAGGTGTCTAGGCACTCACTGGGAAGGCCACAGCACTGGACACAGGTCGGCTTCCCATTGTGTGGTATCTTGGGGTTTTGCTGGATGTGAACTGACGGATGGCTCAATTCTGTTTCTGTCTAAAGCAACCAGCCTCACAAACCCTCCTGGTGCTCTATCTGCCAGGCACTTTCTAGTTTATAAAATGCTTTCACAGTTTTGATTTCATAGGTTTGATTTTAGATCACAATAACCCAGCTGAATATATGGGCAAGGAATGATGGCCATCTCACAGGTGAAGAAATAAAGATCCAAGGATGTTGTTTTTAGCTTTAGTTACCATCAGCATCTCTGACCAGACAACAAGGGCTTGATCAGACCAGCAAAGGTTTTCAAATGCAGTAGTCTGAGCACTGCAGAGGGGGTCCAGATGGCTGGCAGTTTGTGGCTCACATCATTTGCTGCCATGACATCTATTAATTCCTCCTAGCTGCCCCTTCACCTCGTTTCTGACATGGCCCTTCGTATGTTTTCACCCAGCCTCTCAACAGTTATGGGCTCTAACTGGCTCTCCTGGCCATGCCCCACAGAGTTTTCGGTGATAAGAACCCGTTATGTATAACCTAGTCTCTCAATGGTTGTAGTTACTCATTGCCCCACCCAGCCATGACCTATAAGGGGGCCGGTGATGGGAACTTTTCCCTTTTCCCACACAAATACTATTAAACTGACCAATAAGACTTCAGCCCATGAAACCTAGCTAACCCCAGCCTGTGTGCCAGACAGAGGCCCTCTCCTACAGTTCCAACTTGTTGCCTTTTCCCTGGGGGCAAGCCCTGTGTGGCCCTGCATTGAGGCGTGTGTGGTTTCCTCTTGGGGCCTGTGAGTACTAAATTCTGTTTGTTTTCTGGCCTTCCTGTATGAGTCTCACTTCCTTGGGCCACACCTGACAAACCGTCCAAGACACCCACAGACCCCCTTTGTGTCAAATTTAACACACCCAAATTCTATCACTTCAGCATGTAATCATTCTAAGAAAATTAATGAGCTATTTTACATTCTTTTTTTTTTTTTTTTTTTTTGGTTAAATACTACTTGCAATCCAACATGTATTTCATTATTGTGGCACATCTCAATTTGGACTCACCACATTTAAGGTGGTCAACGGCCACATGTAGCTACTGGACAGTGCAAATCTAGATGGTGGATATATGAGTATCGACTGTATTATACTTTGAACTCTTATATATTTGATATTTTTCATAATAAACTTCTGTGTGATTTCATTATTTAAGGTTTAAAAACAGGCAATACTAACCTATAGTGATAAAGGTCAGAATAGCAGGTGCCTTTGCGGGAAATTGACTGGGCAAGCAGGAAGCAGTCTTCCTGGATGCTTCCTAACCAGAGAGCGGGATCCTTGACACTGGGATGCTGGGGGAGAAAAGCCTCTCATTTCCATGACATTGCTAGCTGGCATCTACAGCCAAAAGTCACAGATGGCCTAGCCTCGCTTCTGAATTTTGAAACTTTTGGAAGTGGGTATACTTGGTAGAGAAGTCCCCGGGTGGTGCAAGTGGTTAATGTGCTCGGCTGCTAACCAAAAGATTGGAGGTTCAAGTCAACCCAGAGAAGCCTCAGAAGATAGGCCTGGTGATCCACTTCTGAAAAATCAGCTATTGAAAACCCTATGGAGCCCAGTTCTTCTCTGACACTTGTGGGGTCGCCTTGTGTCAGAGTCAATTCAATAGCAACGGATGGCGGCGGGGGTGGTAGATAACTGGGTAGATGAGGGCAGTGGTGGTTCAGTGGCAGAATCTCACTTCCCATGCAGGACACCCGGGTTAAATTCCTGGCCAATGCACCTCGTCACAGCCACCACCCCTCTGCTACGATGCTGAACAGGTTTCAGCGGAGTGTTAAGCATGGATTGTGAGACCATACAGCACAGCTACAGACACCTTAGGGTCATGGCAATAGGACCCAAGGATGAAGAGTGACAAGGTTAGAATTAGGTTGGTACAGGACAGAAAAGTTTTGAAAGGAATGGGAAAAATCAACTAGAAAAAGCCTCAAAGTGGGTAATAGTAAAGGAAGCTCTGTCCAGGCAGCAGAAAGTGTCAAGAGAGAGACTGCTTTTCTTCTGGGAAATGAGAGTGAAGAACCAGGGGAAGGTAGGTGTTGGTACATCTGGAATGTAGTCCATGCTGAATTAAAGGCTAAAACCTGGAGTTTTCCTTCAAAACATCTGATTATGTCCTGCCTTGCTCAAAGACCTTAAACGGTTCCCTCCTGGTTACCAAAGCCAAACCCATTTAAGATGACTTCCACCCTGGGTGCTCTTCACCACTCCCCTTTCCTCCTGTAGCCCTGAGCTGCTCCAGCACTGATCCACTTGCTGTTCCCTGGACTTGCCACGCTCGTTGACACACAGAGCCTTTGCACAGACTGGTGGTGCACTGGCATTGGGGCGTGGCTTTAGCCTGTTCTCCAGCTCACACCTTCTTGTATCTGCAAGTCCAGCTCGAATGCCTACTCTTCTGTGACGCCTTCTCAGCTCTCCCAGGCCAAGTCAGTCACTCTCTCTGCTTGATGCCCTCAAGCACTGGGTACCTATTTCTGCCTTCGTGCTATCCTATGGTGTTTCAGTTGTTACTGTAAGGCAAGGCTGTGACTTATTCACCTTTGTATTCTTCCTACCTAGCCCATTCAGAGTCCAGCATAGTGTCTAACTTCTAACAGATACTCAACAAGTAGAGGACTGGTTAGGAACACAGACTCTGGAGCCGGGCTTCCTGGTGTGAGTCTGAACTCCACTTCTGACTGGCCATGTTGCTTTAATAACTCTGTGCCTCAGTTGCCTCATTTGTAAAATTACAAATAACTACACATCCCTCATAGGATTGTTAGGAGGATTAAAAGAGTTAATGTATGGGAAGCTTTCAGGACAGTGGCACTTGGTAAGCACTATGTAAGTGTTTACTGTAATGATTATTATCTTTTGAATGAATGAGGAAACAACATGGAATTAGCAAGCTGGCCACATTTTTCCTTAGTTACCTTAGAAGAACTCAGAGTGTAATTTGGTATAGGGGTGGGAATCAAGTCTGATGAGGAAGCAATGTTTGGAACAACAGCCACCAAAACGCCTAATCAAGGGGCTGCAGAACGAGAACCAGTGGTTCTCAAACTGTGTTCCCTAGACCAGCAGCATCATCAGCCCCACCTGGGAACTTGTTAGAAAAGCAAATTATCAGGCCCAGCCCAGCCCAGCCCACTGAATCATAAACCGAGGGGTGGCGTCCAGTACTATGTATTTCAACAAGCTCTCCGGTGATTCTGGGGCAGGCTCAAGTTTGAGAACCATTGGGCTAGACTTTGCCCATCTCTTATTGTCTTGTGTATAGTGTGTGCCTTGAGATTTCAAACCTACTATTGCAAAACAAGTCTAGGGCCTTACCGTGAGTACCTGAGCAAATGTCAGGCAGAAAACCTCCCTGGTTATAGGCCATGATGTGTAATGTATTTAGCACAATCTCTGCCATAGAGAAGGAGCTCAACAAGTGTAAATCCTTATCCTCTCTCTCCTCTGCTGACCCAGAAGAGGTACAGAAGGTTGAAAGAGAAGAGGCCATGCTCCCTGTTTTGGGAGGAGAGCCCCTGAGCTCTTGGGAGGAGAGGGGAGGGGAAAGCGATAGCAAAGAATTGCGGGAAGCCTTGTTTGGAAAACTGCCGTACACAGTGTGCACCCTGGGTGCCTGTTCCCTTGTGGGCATGTGCACGGGGGACACGCCACTCTCTGCCGAGGCTGAAGCTCAGCTAGAGGAACAGGTTGGGGAGAAAGAGGGTGGGCCTAGCTGAGGAAGGAGAGCTGGGCCAGGGCCAGCATTCCTGACAAAGGTTTACACAGTGAGTCAGGCTGGCTGAAGCCTACCCCTGAGGAAGGACTGAAATGCCAAATGAAGGAATAAATCTTCAAGGGGTGGGGAAGGGGGTGTTACCCACCTCTGCCTTCTCTCCAAGGGGTCCATGTGTCTGAGAGCCAGCAGCCCTCCCTCCACCTCACTCTGCACCTGGACCCTCGGCCCCCTTGCTGGGAACCCAATTTCGAGGGTATTGAAAGAGGAACAATGCAAACACCTGTACCCATGGGGATGGTAGGAGAAGGGGAGTTCTAGCAGTTCACCCCTTAAATATACCCAATTTAGGGTGATTTTTGCCAGTGGTTTGCAAAGCGTGGTCCTTGGACCAACAGCATCCACGTCATCTGAGGACCTGCAGCCATGTACAAGTTCAGGGCCCTCCCAGACCCATTAAACCAGAAACCCTGGGGTGAGGAGCTTTAACAAGCTTGCCAGGTGATTCTGATGCACACTCAGGTTTGAGAACCAGTGGTTTAGGACAAGGGTGCCCTGGTGGCACAGTGGTTAGGGGCTTGGCTGTTAACCGAAAGGTTGGTAGTTCGAACCCCCCAGCCATTTTGTGGGAGAAAGATGTGGCAGTCTGCTTTCATAAAGATTACAGCCTTGGAAACCCTATGGGGCAGTTCTACTCTGTCCTATAGGGTCCCTAGGAGTCAGAATCACCTTGACGGCAATGGGTTGGGTTTAGGGCATGGGTAGAAGTCCTTTTCTTGCTTTAAAGAGAAGGAGCATGTGCCATCCCCAGTCAAGGGGCCTCACCCTTGCCCTGCCATACAGTGTCCCCACAGGGATGCTAGCATGCTGGACCCGGGGTGGCGGGAGACCCTGGTGACTGAGGCAGGGGGAGAGGCCCCTTGGGTGGTAAGCAGGAGGAGAGGGGCGGGGAGCCTGCCAGGACTCATTTTCTCTTAACACCAAAGTCCGGAGGAGGCCTAGGCTTCCTGGGCATGGAGACTGGGGTAAATTACAGGCTGATGATGGTAATATTACCAGTAATGATGGTAATAGCACCAGTAATGGGAGGTCAGAAAGGCACTTTCCTGTCTTAGGTCAAGGGGTAGGGTGACAGCTTTGGTGCATTTGCTTCTGATTTAGAGGAAAACCTGGACCCCAGCCAGCTCCATTTCCACACCAGGGGGTGCAGCAGGACTCTGAGCCCCTTGTCCTCCCTCCCTTCTGCCAGATCCTCCCTCCAGCCCGTCCGCCCCTCCCTCCTGTACAGGAGTGGGCCCATGCCTGGGCAAGTGAGGGGCTGGGGAGGCAGCCAAGAGGCAGGCAGCACCCACCCTGCCCGCCACCAGACCACCCCTTGGGTGCTCTGTTCACAGACTAGATGTCAGCCCTGGAGGTCAGAGGTCGGGAGTAGGAACAGATTACCCAGTAAGCAAGGTATGCATGGGCTTCCTTGTGCTTACCAATCTGTAGTACACAATGTCACCAAATGATTAATAAGTAAACACAATTAAGCCCATGCGTGCCTCACTTACTGTAAGTCTACATGTACCTTGCTTACTGCTTAATCCACCCCTGAGACTCGGGAGTGAGCCCGGGGGGCGGGGGCGGTGCAGAGGGAGAAGCTCACCCCGATACTGCCCACACTGAGGCCGGTGCTGATGGCGAGAAGGGGGCCGTGTGCCCTGCTGGCCTCCCATGTCTCCCTGGGAAGCCCTGGAGAAACTGGGGGCAGAAACTATATGTTGAGGAAGGAGGCTCCAGTGAATCCACAAATTCCTTGAGCTACACATCTCCTCTTTGCCCCCACCCAGGGAAGCAAGACAGAGATCAGAATCTCAAGGAGAGAAAAGGTCATCTGTAGCATCCCCCCTACCTGCCCAACCCCTGCCCAAAGGCACTTCCTTAGTCTCCCTGAATCACAGGATGAAATATCTCCCTAAATGCTGCAGCATTTCTCTGAGGATCAAAGGGAACAACCAAATACCCACCCTCCATCTCTCTTTCATTGCTGCCTCCCACCCCGCCCCCACACCCAGCTTCAAACACTCAGAGGAAATTAACACAAGGCCCCCTGTCATCACATGCAGCGACTTGTGAACATGTGCTTGGATTGTTTCTCCTCCATGACATGGGGTTTGGAGCAGCTCACTGGGGGCTTGTATTTTTTTTTTTTAAAGAACTGTGTGTATGTTAAAGTCATTAAGATTGAAGAGGGGGGTGGTGGGCAGCGGAGGAAGGGCCATTACATGGGAGGAGATGAAAAATGGCCTGTCTTCAGTCGGTCAGCAGAGGAAACGCCTCTGCACTGGGAGGCAGGCAGGGGCTTGGGTTGGGACCTGCGCGGGCACCCGGGCCTGCATGGCTGGGAGCAGGGGTGAGGCGGCAGACAGGGGAAGTGCAGGAACGGACCCATCACTAGTGCATGCACCACCACAGCTGCCAGGGAGTGGACTGTCACCATTTGTGTGGTAAAGAGCCACCGGCAGAGAAGAAAGCTGGGAAACTAAAGCAAAACAGTTAACACTGACTGAACACTTTCTGTGTACTGGAGCCCTGGTGGTGCAGTGGTTAAGAGCTCAGTTGCTAACCAAAAGGTTGGCAGTTCGAATGCACCAGGCTGACTCCTTCGAAATCCTATGGGGCAGCTCTACTCTGTCCTATAGGGTCGCTATGAATTAGAATCCACTCGATGGCAATGTTTGTTTTTTCTTTTTCCCCTGTGTACCAGGCACTGTGCTATGTACTTTTAATCTATTTTTACACTGAATCCACACAACATCCACACCTACATGAGGTAGGAACTATTTTCATCCCCATTTCACAGATGAAGAAACTGAGAGTCACAGTAGTGAGGCATCTTGCCCAAAGTCACACAGCTAGCAGGTGTGGAGAAGCATGAAACACAGGCCACATGGCACCCCTGCCCAAGTCTTTGGAGATTGCACCAGTGAAGACCAGCTCAGCGTATGGAGGCCCTGTCCCTCAGGAGTACTTGCTGCCACTGTCCCCTCACCCACCCCTATCGCCGAGCAGCCACAGGGAGCTGGGGCAGAAGCCACCTAGGCTGATGAGGGTAAAATGGGCTGTGGCCGGGGGAAATGGGGGCAGCTGGGGAAAGAAGAGCAACTGATACTGGCCTTGGTCCAGTCCTAAGCTTTCTGCGTCTCTCTTCTGCTTAGACTTGGGAGGGGATGATGGAGGTTGGCTTATCAGGAACCCCAAACTCCCAGCGTCTGAGGCCTCCTCAGCACTCACTCAGCCTCCAGGCCCAAAGCCTGTGATCTCTCCTTCCTTTCAGACCTTAACCTGCCCACCTGGAAGGCAGACTTGCAGGAGTGGTTCTCTGGAGCACTATGGACATGTTAAACCTGCCACAAAAGGTCCCTGTGTGATGCAAATGGTTTGCAACCAACTACTAACCTAAAGGTTGGTGGTTCGAACCCAACCCAGTGGCACCACAGAAGAAAGGCCTGGCAATTTGCTTCCATAAAGATTACAACCAAGAAAACCCTATGGAGCAGTTCTACTCTGTAACACATGAGGAGTCTCTGTGAGTCAGAATCAACTCAACAGCAATGGATTTGGTTTGGTTTTTTAAACCCTCAGTGAGATGGGCTCAGACATACCCCAGATCACCAGGATGGTGCAGGACTGGGCAGCATCTTACTCTGTTAAACATGGGGTTGTCATGACAAGAGGACAACCAACAAGAGCAACAACACGGGCTACAAGGAGCAGCATGGAAGCTGCATCCTGGCTGAGGCTCTGAGGACCGCACCACCCAGCCGCGTCCTCACCAGGCCAGCCAGACCAGCGTCTTCCTCGTCCTGGGCAAAGCCTCCCCAAGGAGAGGCTGCCGGGTAAGGCAGTGTCTGTTAGCTAATCCTTCCCCCACACAGCCGGACCCTGAGGGGTGCTTCCTGGGTTCCCCAGAGCTCGGGCTCCAAATCACTGCTCAAGTGACAGCCTTTGCTTTCCTTGTTAGGGAAACTCAGGCAGGATGAAAAGTTGCATCCCACTGGCTGCTCCACAGGCCTCCTTTGCCAAAACATACTGTGAAATGACCCTTGACCTCTACCTCATACTTTCTCTGCTCTACCTCCATCAGCTCTGTTTGTTTCCCTCCTCCCCAGAGAGGGTTAGACAGCTCAGTAATTTAGGCAGGAAAGGTGCAAAGGTCAGAAGTCAGTGAGGGGCTGGGAGGAGAATTTCACCTCTGCTCCCTGGGAAGACCCCCTCCTCCTAGAGCCACCTCTCCACCATCTGCAGCCCAGCCGGTGTGGCCTGAGATGGCTGGGAGGTAGGGACAGGGTTTGGGGATGGGAGGTGGTGGTGTACAGACAGGTAGGAGGAGAATGGGTATTTTTAAATCATGCCCTGAAAAATAACTTTTAAGATGCAAATGCACCCTTCCAACTCTCTTATTTTGAAATTCTACTGGGAAAGAAAATGCTACGTTCCCCTGAGATCTCAGCAGATCTAGAAAGTTCTTTCTATTATCTCATTTTAACTTCTCCCTGCTCTAGCTGCTGCACAACCAAACCAAATCAAACCCACTGCCGTTCAGTCAAATCTGACTCACAGCGAACCCATGTGGTTTCCAGCCTGTAAATCTCTGCAGAAGCAGACTGCCACATCTTTCTCCTGCAGAGCTGCTGGTGGTTTTGAACCACCGACCTTCCGGTTAGCAGCTGATTGCTTTAACCACTGCACCACCAGGGCTCCTTAGCTGCTGCACAGACACAGCCCTAATTTACTTTGTGCCTCTTCTTTCTCCCCCACCACGGCCTGTTCAGTCTAGCTCAGCTCAGCTCCAAAGCTTAGAACATGAGAAGCAGTGACTCAACCCAGTTTAGGGAGATGAGCAGCTAGCTTGCCTCTCTTCCTTGAGAAACTGGAATGACCAAAAACTACAAGAGTGGCTGAAAGGGTGCTTTTGGGAGCTGGAAGGATTTCCCTGCAATTCCATAGCTGCTAAATATGCCCTGCTCTGCCCACGTGAGTGCAATTTTAGGGAAATTAAGCCAGTTGCTGCCCAAGTGGACTCTGGCTCATGGCAACCTCGTGTGTGACAGAGTGGAACTGTGCTCCACAGGGTTTTCAATAGCTGATTTTTGGAACTAGATCACCAGGTCTTTCTTCTGAGGTGCCTCTCAGTAGACTCAAACCACTAACCTTTTGGTTAACAGCTGAGCTCATTAACTGTTTGCACCACCCAATGTTAGCTTGAGAAGGTCCTTCTAATGCAGTCTCCTGATTTTACAGATAGAAAAACTGAGGCATATTTGCTATCACTCTGCTGGTTCATAGCAAACCAGGGTTAATTTCTGCTCCCCTCTGCAGCTACGAGAAAGGAAAGGGGCTTAAGAGCAGCCTGCTGGCTGAACAGGGCTGTGGAAGAAGTCTGCAGCCAAGGCTCCTGGGTTCCAGGCCAGCCCCAGGGTGGGCAGCCCGCCTCTCTCTGAGGTTGTGGCTGGCTGGTGAATTAATGCAGCTTTACCTGGTGGTCTCGGCCCAGTTGCCAGGAGCCAAGCGAGGCCACGGGGCCAGGCTCATAAGAAGGAACACTTTCTTCCCGCCAGGCCTGGGGCCAGGCTTTCTCCACATGTGGATGCCAGCAGGGGCTGCCAACCTCCTGGCCCAGAAGGAACGCTTGTCCTCTCTTCCTCCCATCTACCCTGAGGAGCTGGGGAAGGCTGAAGGCAGGGCAGGAGAGCCGGATTTACTCAGTCTGGGCTAGAGGGGGAGAGCTCTCCTGGGCCTCCCTCCCCTGGAGGGTGAGGTCACAGATGGACGTGCCAGGGCAGGGAAGGAAGCACATGGTTACAGGGTGCATGGGAGCAGGGAGGGACACCAGAGTTTGGCATTCGGACGGGGAGAAGTCACTGACGGCTTATCCAGCAGACATGTTCGTGCACCCCGAATTGGGAGAGAGGGCAGTGGGGGCTATGAAGCGGCTTTCTTGACTGTCACTGACATTCTGTCTCGCCCTCACTTGGCCTTCCTGTCTCTTTTCCTCCTTCCCCCTTAACCTTCCCCAGCAGGGGATGGGGAGCAGAAGGGCCCGGAAAGGAGGTCGGCAGGGCCTCTCTGGCTCTGCTGACCATCAGCGGCCGAGAGCTGCTGCTGACAGAAAAGCAATGAAAGGGAGGGATGGGAGGGAGAGCAGATGTGTGCAGCTGCAGCAGCACTCAGCATGGTGCCCCCACCCCGCTGCCGCCTGGGGCCTCATGCTGGGGACCAGGGAGCCAGAGCCAGGTGCAGAGGAGGGCCAGGGCAGTTCTCAGGGCAGGGGCCAATCCTGCTTGCTCCATCCTGGGGTTTCTCGTGCCTGGGGGGCAAGATCACAGGAGGAAGCCTGCCCGATGCTTAGGCTGGGAATGTGGCTTACTCTGAGGCACATGGAAAATAAAAGCACTGTGGCACCTTGCAAATCTGTTCCCTTTTCGACTATGACCGAGGGTTAGAAGATGATCCTTTAGGCTTAGCGGTGCCCTAGACCTCAGGCTGTTTCTACTTCATCAGCTAGTCCTGCACTGTCCAACACAGTAGCCACTAGCCACATGTGGCTGCTTAAATGTAAATTGATAAAAATTGAGTAAAATTAGAAATTCTGTTCCTCAGGTGCACTCACCACCTTTCAATCTCTCAGTGGTCACAGGTGGTCAGTGGCTACTGGATTAGACAAAATGCATATGAAATGTTTCTCTCCTTGCAGAAAGTTATCTAGAAAGTTCTTATTTGAGTCTAACTTTTACTCGTGACTTCTCCAGTTGTTCCCATGACAGCCTGCTCCTTAGGAAGGAAGGAATGACTGGTCCCAAGGATCAGCATGGGCTGGGGTGAGATGGGAGAGAAGGTGTAAGAATGTTCCACCTATTATGTTCATTCTGCCATTCTGTATGTTCTCATTGGCCCCTAAGTCTCTTTGCAGGGAGTAAGCTACTCAGCCTACCCAGGGAGAAGGGGGAGGCTGTCTGTAGCAGAGGAGGGATGGAGATGGCAGCTACAGCCAAACAGGTTTGGCAATAAGATTCTGCCTCCTATTCCCACTCCCTGCTTAAAAAAGTCAAGGAAGGTATACCAAGGCCAACCTAGATAAGGTGGGTGCAGTGTCATTAACCTGACTTACTCATCACGCCTCTGGGCTTCCACTAGGAAGCATGAGACAAGCAGTTATGCTTAAGTCAGTTTTAAAAGTTGTTGACATGATTGAGATGGAATGAGAGATGTCAAAGCCAGATACTGGGCACACCCATCTAAGCTTCCCACCTAACTCACCCCTGGGCCTGAGCTGCTTTACCACCCTGTCCCTTGGTGGAGAGAAATCAGGAAGGCTTGCGTGCACATGGGCATGTATACACGTGTGTGCACACATACTCACACATACACACACAAGCACACACACACATAACACACGTACACAGACACACACACATACACACACTGTAGAGTTCCAGGGAGATTTCTGGAAAGAATCCTTAGCCTAATTTCTCAGTAAGCCACAGCTGTTTCTCTAGGCTCCAAGGGGGCCAACAGATAGTCCCAGCTAAATAGTCAAACCTCTCAACTCTCTAAAATCAAGATCTGGGCCTCTCCAATAGTCCAACTATGCTTTTTTCCCACAGGTGGAAAGCAAATGAGTTGGGGGCTGATCCTTCCCCTCTTTCAGGCATCAAACCCCCCTCCCCAGCACTCACTGAACTATACCACATGGGCTGCTTGTCTCCCTCTCACGCTTGCTCTGAAGATTAGGTTACTCAGGGATCACAGACCCCAGAAAGACCTCCTTCCAAGGAGTCCCCCAGACCAGGGACATGACTGAGCAGTTCAAAGGAGAACTCTCGGCTTTGAGGACTGCCCCCATCCCAGAGACTGTCAGTCCAGGAGGTGGGGCACCTGGGGAGTAAGGCCAAGGATCCAGGTACCTTCAGTGATGGTCTGAGTTCCTTCTCCCAAGGGCCAGAGAGATCCCAGTCCCTACTCCTCCTCCAGGGGCCCCTCCTTCCTGCAGAGCTAACTGCATGACTGGCATAAATATATCCACATACATACATATAAATATACACATCTTTAGCTATATATATCTTTTCTTCTAAAGACTTGGCAAGAATTCCCTAGAAGCCTTTTCCATGACACGATAGAAAACCAGCAGAGTCATCAGTTTGATCTTTCCCACAAATGCAGCTTCAGGTTGACCTTTGCAAAGCTCCCTTGAACTTTATTTCCAGTAACCCAACCCTCCAGACCTCACCAGCCCCCAGCCCCCTGCAACCACAAAATACAACTCGGTTTCCTGAAGCTAATGCTTTACTCCTCGTTGGCCTCTGTCTGGAAGCAAAAAAAAAAAAAAAAAAAAACAACAAACTATTGCTTTTGACCTATTGCCTTAAAAAATAATAGGTTTTGAGCTCCTGCTGGCAGCCGGAGGAAATTAGCTGGACGGTGGGATGCAATGGTCAGGGGGTGCTGGTGGTTTCAGAGCGGGCATCATGGTGGGATATGTAGAGTAGGCACCCGTCAAGCTCAGCAACCACTAGGGTAGAAAGCAAAGACATGGCAAGCTCGCCTCTGATGGCTCCCTGGATAAAAAGGAGAAACACCAGGTACAAGCACAGGGTGGGAAAGCAACCCGGCTAATGACCTTCTGAGTGAGTTATCATTATGCACGGGGTCGGAGAGCCCCCTTCATCATGCTGCAACAGCATTGGTTGGAAGGAGGCCTAGAGAGAGAAGAGGGGAAGGCTGGCTCTTCCATCTTTTTTCCTCCACTGTTAAAGACTTGGGTGGGTGGAGACAGCTCCTGGGACTTGTCTTTGAGGTATTAAGACCTTGGCCACATGTTGCTGCCATAGTTAATCCTGGAACAGGTTTTCCTTCCTCGATGTTCAAGGTAGGGGAGAGTGGGAAAGGGGTTCATAAACAGAGAGTGGAAATGGCAAGGGAAGAGGAGAACCAACGGAGAAACGGAGAAATTCTACACACACACTTCCTGCAGCCTTTCTTGTTTCTTATCCTTTCTTTTTAAAATTGGGTTGTTATCCTTGCAACAGAGAACGCCAGCAGGTGTTGCTGGCAGCTGTTTAATGACTGTCAAGAACGTCTTTCAGGAAGGTAGGCAAGGAAGCAGGAGGTGGTGATGGAGAAAATGGATGGGAGGAGGAGGAGGTGGCCCCATGTTGCAGAGAGGTGGCTAAGGAATGGAGGGTTGCACTGGGGACTACAATGTTACTTTGGACAAAATCTTCCTGTAGGAAGGCAGGGGAGGGACAAGAGACATTTTTCAGTTCTTTGCAGACCTTGGAACTGTAAGCTGGAATTACCAGCTGCTCACTGTGTACCTCTGGGCAAACAGTTCCTCTCCTCAGTGCTCCCACTTTCCCCTTCTTTACTGCCAGTGGCTGTCATGAGGATTAGGGCACAGGCTGGAGTCCCTCAAAGATGGATCCCAGCAGACACCAGGGCTGACTGCCCTGCAGTTACTCCACGTCTGGAAAGGCAATGGCTCCCAGACTAGCAGGGCTGGGTCACAGCCCAGCAAGAGAAAGGTAATTTTTATTACCAGCCCATAGAGGCTGCTCTGTGCAGCATGGCCTGTGGGAGGCCAGATTTGAAAGGGAGTGGAGTAGGATCGACAGAGCCTTAAAGGCACTCCAAAGAAAACCTCACGAATGCTCGAAACTGGAAATTCTTACTAATGGACCATAGCTACCACAGCCTTCACCAGACTGAGTCCAGCACAACTAGATGGTGCCCAGCTGCCACCACTGACTGCCCTGACCGGGATCACAATAGAGGGTACTGGACAGAGCTGGAGAAAAATGTAGAACTAAATACTAACTCCAAAAAAAGACCAAAGTTACTGGTCTGACAGAGACTGGAGAAACCCCGAGAGTATGGCCCCCGGATACCCTTTTAACTCGGTACTGAAGTCACTCCTGAGGTTCACTCTTCAGCCAAAGATTAGACAGGCCCATAAAACAAAATGAGACTAAAGGGGCACACCAGCCCAGGGGCAAGGATAAGAAGGCAGAAGGGGACAGGAAAGCTGGTAATGGGTAACTCAAGGTCGAGAGGGAGAGTGTTGACATGTCGCGGGGCTGGCCACCAATGTCACAAAACAATATGTGTACTAATTTTTTAGTGAGAAGCTAGTTTGTTCTGTAAACCTTCATCTAAAGCACCATATAAATAAATAAATAAACAAAGAGAAATGGGAAGTTCTCTGCTCTGTGCTTATGGACTAGTTCCCTAAATCTGACTTCCTGAAAGCAAACCTGAGACCCCCTCAGCCAGAAATCTTCCCCGAAGAGACCAGGACAGCCAGGGCCCCTGGAGGATGTCTGCAGCGTGCTCTCCCTCCCTGAGTTGGTGGCTCCCTTTGTCTTGGGACAATGACCAAGATCTTGTGAAAGTTCCTGGCCATTTGTCCTCCACCTTCAGGGCATCCAGGACAGGCACTCCTGGGAAATAACCTGCAGATGTCAGGTTCCTTCTCCAGGGCCCCCCCATTCTGTCTTTTCTGGGGGGTGGGTAGTATTCTAACCTACCATTACATATTTAATGTCAACTGTTAACTGATGGGGAGCAGGGCATAGGCTTTTGGGCAGCAGTTAAAGCAAGTGACTCCAGTTACCCTGATGACAGGACATACAGTTATTAGCAAGAGAAATGTCTACTGGGCTTCTGAGGCTGCTAATAGGACGAGGGGTAAGGCAGAGAAGGAGAAGGAAGCCCTTACATTTGGACAGTGCAGTTTACCAAATGCTTTCACACGGATTATCTCACCAAGCATGCCCAATGATCCCACGACACAAGAACGAGAATGATCAATGTCTCTATTTCAGAGATAAGGGAACTGGGTGCTTTCCCCAAGGTGAAGTGGGAGAGCCAGGACTGGAGCCGGGCCACCTAATTTCTGGTTTCCTTTCCCTCACTCCCTGTGCTGCACAGCCAGGGCCTTGGTGAGAAGGGTATACACATAGTCTGTGTCTTTATGGGGAGGCAGAAGGATACAAACACACCCTATGCCTTCAAATAAAGCGTAGGTACATCTTCCATAGCCCATAATCAACAGTGGTTACATATAATGGGGGTTCCAAGAATACGCTTTGAATGACTATTTTACGTTAGATATACGGAAGGACAGCAAGGGTACTGAGGTGTCCTGGGGTGGTGAACTTGGAGCCACAAAACTGGGTTTGTGTCTAGATTTCACTGCTTACTGAGTGAATAACCTATTGAGGCTTCTGCTCACCCATCTTCAGAATGGGACACTGTAATAACAGCCACCTAGAGCTGCTATAGGAGTCCCTGGGTGGCGTAAATCATTAGGCACTCGACTAGTCACTGAAAAGTTGGCAGTTTGAACCCACCCAGAAGCACCTGAGAAGAAAGGCCTGGCAATCTACTTCTGAGAGATCACAGCCTTGAAAACCCGATGGAGTATAGTTCTACTCTGCACACGGGGGGATGTCAGGAGTCAGAGTCGACTCATCGGCAACTGGCTAGAACTGCTGTGAAAGCTAAGCGAGGTTAGAGATGTGAAAGCACACTGCCTGCTAGAATGTGAATGTGGATCTTCCTACCCTGAGGCTCAAGCAGCCACAAAAGCCAAGGTAGGGAAGCTTGTCTTCTGGAAGTCTTCAGGGCGATGCACAGGCCTCTTGCCCGGCCAGCCTGGGTGCAGTGAGTCCAGCAGGGAAGGGTGGGTCACGTTAGGGCAGCAGAGGGGCTCGTGCACGGTGAGCTCTCCGTGGGTAAGTCTCCCTCTCTGTGTCCGTTCTAAACAAGTCTATTGTCAGAAGCATGAGGAAAAGCGCAGAAAGGACAGTGGTGAGGACAATCACTAGGACAGGACATCTCGAGGATCCCTCCGAGCCGCAGACTCTAAGTGACCTCAGGATACATCTTTAATAAAGGTCAACTGCCACCACTGCTTCACTCTTCCACAACAGTCTTGGAATCGCTGCCAAGTTGAGGGGTAAACACAGAGTCAGATGGTGCTGGCTCTCACGTGGCCATTCCAGGGGACGTGGTGGCAGCGCTGGTCTAAGCTATTTGACTCGCCGCGGGGGCCGGGTGGGAATGGCAGTCTGGCCTACCCTCCATACAGACCCCCCATGAGGCCCAGAGCAGGCAGGAAGGCAAGCCTAGCAGGCCCACCAGGCTCCCGCGCTGCTCTTCCTCCCCACTGGTTTCAGCCATAGAAAAAGCCAGCCTGGTGCTGAGGAGAAGGCTGGAAGGCTAGAAGACAGAATGGCCAGCCTTTCTTGAGAACCACTTTGCCAAGCTCTGTGCTAGAAAATTAACATACCTAACCTCATTTAGTCTTTGCAAAAACCCTGCAAGGTAGGTATTATCATTCTCATTTCACAGATGAAGAAACCAAAGCTCAGTAACGTTGAATAATTTGCCCAATATCATCTACTTAAAACCAGCTGCTGTTGAGTGGACTCTGACTCACGGTGATATCATGTCTGTCAGCACAGAACTGTGCTCCATAGTGTTTTCCATGGCTGATTATTTGGAAGTAGATTGCCAGGCCTTTCTTCTGAGGTACTTATGGGTAGACTGAAACCTTCAACTTTTCAGACAGCAGCCAAGCATGTTAACCATTTGCGCTTAATAGGTTGCAAGGACGGGATTTGAACCCAAGATGGCCTGACTCCAGAGCATATATTCTTCCCATTACACCACATGGCCCTTGTCCAAACAACCCAGCAGTCAGGAGCTACAAACAAAATACCACAGCAGCCACTAAATCCGCACAAGCAGAAGCTGGAGGCTGGCAGAGAGCAGATCTTTATCAAGACACTTCAGCAGGAGAAATGTCCCCATCCTTTCTTTGCCAAAGGGTTGACTATGTTTGTAAGATGAGAAAAATCCTGGGGAGGGGAAAAGGGTGGAATCTCAAGCTGAAGTCACCACCCACACCATGATAAGCCCAAAGGCAAACTGGGGCCTCAAGGATCTTGTTCAGTTGTGTGTGTGTGTGTGTGTGTGTGTGTATGTGTGCGAGAGAAAGCAGGTGGAAAAGGAGTATCTTTTTTCATGCCCATCGGCATTTATGAACTATGCTTTCTCCCCAAACTCATGCTTCTCCTTCACTTACTCATTGCATGTTTTCTCTTTCCTGACCTTGTGCAGAGCGCTGGCATGATTTAGTGCATGAGCCCAGACTTGGGGGGCCAGCAGACTTGGGTTTGCTTTCCAACTCCGTCACAAACTGAGTTGTTCAGTAAATACGTATCACATGAATGAATGGGCAGATAATTGAACCTCTTTGAGCTTCAGATTTTTCACCTGCAAACAGTGAAGATGATAGTAGCAGCACTGCCCTTGCAGGGCTGTTGTGAGGATTCACCAGGCCAAGCGCTTAGGACAGCGGCTGGCACATGGCTGATGCTCAATAAACGCTTGTCGCCTGGACCAGGGCTGCTCAGTCTCAATACTGTTGACATTGTGAACCAAATAACTCTTTGTTGTGGGAGCTGTCCTGTGCACTGTAGGACGCTTAACAGCATCCCTGGCCTCTACCTGCTAGATGCCAGTAGCACCCCCTGCCCTAGACAACAACCAAAAATGTCTCCAGACACTGCCACATTGGCACAATTGCCCCCAGCTGAGAACCATGGCTTAACTGATATTAGCAGCAAGTTATGTATTTGGAAGCACATAGTAGGCACTTGTAATAATATTCCTTGTTTTGAATGCGTGAGTGAATGTATGAATGAGTATGCTAAGTAATACAGCATAGCTCTGCATCCTTAGACTCTTGGTGGCAGGAGGAGCCCAGTTTACCAGTTCTGGAATCCAGAAGGTTGATGGACTCATGGAGGGGTTGGAGAGGGCACCTTCCACCCTCGGTCTCTCTGCTGCCAGCTGTCCTTCTGTGCAGACCTGGCATCTTCTAGGATTTGCAGATGGAGCACTGACAGATGAGTGAAGCTGAAAGCTAAATGAGCCTCAAGGGTATCCCCCTCTGGGAAATGGCAGTCCCAAAGGGACTTGGCTGCAGCAGTGATGGTTGACTTTCTGGGTATGAGACACGATGGCTTGAATCATGTGCACTCCCCACAGCCAGCTGTGAACACTGGTAGGAACCCTGAAGTCTTACCGCACTCGGAGGCAGAGTACACACCTGCCTGCAAATCTCTTTTGGCCCATATCAAGAAGGGCTCTTAAAACTGGGGCAGAGAGATGGCTCCTGTCCTAGGATTTCTTCCCCCCTCCATTGCTTCCTCCCTCCCCTTTCTTTCTTTTTAAACATTTATTGAATGTCTGCTACATTAGTTGGTACTATGGCAAAGGAATGATAAATGCAGCTCCTGACCACACACTGGGGAGTGTACTGAGGGAAAGAGAAAAGAAAAAGCCAATTATAATGCAGTTTAAGTGCTACAATAGTAACAGGTAACATTTACTGAGCACTTACTCTGTGTTGGGCATGATCTATGTGTTTTTCATCCATTAGCTCATTTAGGCCTCACGACAATCCTGTGAGGATCTGTAGCCAGACAGGTGAAGTGACTTCACCATGGCACACTGATACTGAAGGGCAGAGTCAGACACTGGACCCAGACACCGGCTCCAGGCCTGGACTCTTCTTGACCACTGTGCTCTTCTGCTCTGATGGCCATCCCATTGGGCTGCTAGGAAGCACACGGAAGAGCAACTAGCCCAGACTGGGGGGCTTATGGAGGAGGTGATGCCTCAGCACCTTGAAGATGAGGTAGTGTCAGCTGAGTAAGGGTAAGGGGGTCGTTCCTAGTCTGGGAGCAACACCACCCAGTTCTGAGGTGAGGAGGAGCTCAGAGCCAGCATCGAGGTGTCACTGGGGCGATCCTTACCCTTCCTGTGTGGACTGCGTTCTCCTTGCCTCACGGCTGCGTCAAGTCCCATCCAGCTGACTGGACTCCTACCTTCTGGCCTGGTCCAGTTCTCTGGATACTGACTCAAAGCCATCTATCTGGCCTCCTCTCCTGACCTGTGCTCTCTGATGTAGCTTTACAACCAAGACTGTGACCTATACTTTGTCTCCTGAAGGTAAGGTGTACCTTCAACAGCCCATTCTTTCTGCATGCTCCCATCTATTCTCCTTGCCCAGGGCCTCTGACTCACCTCTTGGCCAGGTTCCTTTAGGCTTGCCTTGTTCTGCTGCCACTGATACCAGGTTCAGGGGTGGAAGTGTGTGTGTGTGTATGTGGGTGTGTATGTGTGTGTGGTGAGTGGTGAGTGTGTGTGCAAGTGTGGCTGTTACGGGGTGCACGCCACATGATGGTCACGCAGGCCCAACACTTCATCATCTCTCGTTTGAACTTTCTTTTTAAACAAAAAAATCATACTCATAACCCAGATACATAAAATAGATGAGAGCAAGGAGCTTTCGTTGAAAAGGGGGTGGAATTAGGGAATGAGGAGTGGTCTCCCTAGTGTTCAAAGACACACTGTATAAAAACCATAAGACAAACAGTCTCAATGGTTTTGGGTCATACACAGCTTTGAGAATCGACAGCAGTGGGTCCTTTACTCAAAACATGTATAGGCATTCAAATATTTGCCAAAAAAAATTTGGGAGGATCATGGACCCCTTGAAGCCTGGAACACAGGTTAGAAACCCTGTGCATTCCACTACTGCAATAATCCCCTATATACTACCATATTCTGCCTCCCTGCCTTTGCAAGGAGAATTCTAAGAGTTTAGCTGCTGCAGTACAGTGACTGATGAAACCCAGGCAGTCCTGGCATTGCTCTGCTTGCTAACGAGAGCGGAGGCCCAGGGTTTGGAAAGCGTATTTCTTGTGCTCAATTTCCTACGACAAGGGCGCTGGTATGAGCATGACTCCCACACAGCCCTAGGGGCCCTGGGGTCTGAAATGATTTGTGCCTCAGTTTCCACACTAGCCTAATGCTAATGAGCGCACATATCTCGGCTACGGTTAGAGTGAAAAAGGGAGGGCATAGAGGTTCATGACTAGGGGATTGTGGGCAAATCGCTTGACCACTCAGGGCCAGCTTCCTCAGCCAGAAGGTCATGGCCCATGGGTGGAATGACTAGATGAGCTTAACATGTATACACCTTAAACCACTGAGCAAATGTAAGGGTGTTACTCTTATCTTGGCATTTGGAGAATGACTGGGGGATTCAAACCAAGAGAGTTGCCCCTCAGGTCTGAGGGCCAGGGAGGAAAATGATGATCACTTGTACTTTAAAGGGGCAAATTGAAGCCCCCAGGGATAAAATGATTTGTCCAGGGTCATGCATTCATAAGTCCTGGTGTGAGCTCATAAGTTGGGGCACTGAGCTCTGGACAATCCCGACAACGGCCTGGGGTCGCTTGCTCTCTCTGCTCGGGCTACCATCTCAGCCACGGAAAGAGGCTGGAGAACAGCCTCCTGCCACAGCTCCTCTGGCACATTATGCTCAGGTTGGGGACCTTGTCTGCTAAGAGGTGCAAATCAATTTCCAAGTCCACAGTGAGGAAAAGGAGGACTTTCTTCATAGGGCCTGTCTGCTGTTAATGAGCTGATCTGGTGGACGAGGCCGAGCACAAACAACCATCACTAACTAGAATCATGGGAGGAAGCACTCTGTGCAGCCCGCCCAGTGCATGTGTTTTATGCAGTGCTCAGGCTGCTGGTGCCTGGGGCCTGCAGGCAGGTTTACGAGATTAAAGCCCAGTGCTCAATAAATAATTTAGCAGCTTACTGTAAAAACACACAGGCAGTATAATAGCTACTATCTCCAGAAGTCTGATGTGTACATACGTTTTAACTGCACCTCACTTTCATCTACATATTTCCATTTGATGTGAGTCCAAAACCAAGTAAGGAGAAGAAAAAGGACACCATCACCTCTGCGCTGCTCTTGATGCATCCTGCTACCAAGATGGGGCTGATGATAAAGAAAACGATTCAGGGCACTGACTAATTATTCGAGACTTGCTGGCTGGTCCTTCTTTCCCCCTATCCCTTCTTTGCTTTCAGTTGCTGTTTGTGTGTGTAGGAAGAATCTAAAATCTCCACTAGACCCATTATTCATTCAGAATTTGGTTTTCCTCTCCCAGGGGTGCCTTTTATGGAGCAAAGCTGGCTCTGGGTGCTGGCTTCCGCAGCATCACGAGTGACTTGCTTGTAGGTGCGACTCAAAAGCTGGGATAAATAAATATCACTGTCAGGGCCACCACAGTCCAGGCTGGAGATTAATGAGCCAGAAATAGTGGTGACTGATCAGTAAGACTTGGACTTGAGCATGAGGGATGGGAAGAGCCTTGGAGAGGTGGGCAGGAAAGGGTTGGGGGAGGGGTGTCACTGGGAGAGAGGGCGGGAGCAGGCAGAGGAACTTGCAGGAAGTTACTCCAAGACCTAGAAGCATCAGTGGGAGGTGAGTGGCACTTAGTAGTAATCTATGCAGGTAGCAACATGAGCTGGAAGGAGAAAACAATAACAAAGGGAACCTCCTCTCTTTCCTTATTGAAAAGTTTAATGATTCTGATCACAGCCAAGGGATAAGTGGCATCAGTGGGGGAGAAAGGTGTGAGGGAGAGTAGTCCGGTTTCCCTCTAGCTCTCATGGAGAGGTGGGAGGGTGGCATCCGCTTAGGCCACAGCCCTTGCCCCTTCTTCTATGAGTAACATCTACCAGTTGGATTTGCAAAGACACCACAGAGCTTACCTGCCCCCCCACCCCGACGTTTTGCACCTCCTTGGTCTCGGATGCATTTACTGCCAGTGGCTGTGGCTTATCTCCCGTTGTTCTATGGCCTGGGACAGACTGTCTACAAACAGCTCCCCAAAGAGTGGGGAAATGCAAGCATCTGCCATTCTGCGAAGCTCTTTCCAGAAATGAAAAGGACAGTCATAAAATGTTGCATGGGAGGGGGTAACATGCATCAAAAAGTGCAATGGACTGATGCTAACACAGAGACTGGCTGCAGCCCAGGGTTGTCTGCTGAGCTCAGACATAAATATCGGAGAGGCACCGAGGAGACAGACTTTATTTCTTTGATTTGATGGTGGTGGGAAGTTGCGTATATTTTTTCCTCTATTTCTCTGATTGTGGCCATTCCTTTGGGGCCACCACCAATCTGCCTGAGACTCTGACTCCTCAGTGTTTCACAGCTTCAGGAGGAGACTATGGAAAAGACTGGAGGTTCAGGGGGATTTGTAGGTACATCACACAGCCTCATAGGGTGAGTCACTTTTGGTGTTTTGGTTGTAACATCCAAGATCTTGCAGGTGACACGCTAACCAAATGGGGTGAGTATAATTACGATGAATGTATGATTGAATGTGCATATGAGTAGCTATGCACTTGCCCAACAGCAGGCTAATTTCCAACATTAAAGGAACTGATTGATGTTCCTGAATCACTGGGAACCAAAATCAGGCAACATCAACAGTAAGCCAATGAGAATCTCCATCCCTTCTCAACTTAAGTATGAAGGGCAAAACTACTTACTTGATAATTAATGAAAAATTCAGGACTTGAGGACTCAGCCACACATATTGTCTTTTAGGGCTTTATAGTGAAAAGTACCTACATTCTCTGGTTAATCTGGCCGTCAGCCAATTGGTATCTATGCACACATTAGCTCTTACGCATGCACTTTCATCGAGTTCCGTCAAGTAAGTCAATATCTGATGTATGCGTGGGGCAGATGACGGAAGTTTACAAAAAACCCTGTATACAAATAGCCTCCATTTTGGGTATGTCCACTTGTTATGGATTGAATTATGCCTCCCTCAAAATATGTGTTGCAAATCCTAATTTCTATACCTGGTGGCACACTGGTTAAGTGCTTGGCTGGCTAACAGAAACGTTGGTGGTTCGAACCCATCAGCCGCTCCATGAGAGAAAGACGTGGCAGTCTGCTTCAGTAAAGATTTACAGCCTTGGAAACCCTATGGGGCAGTTCTACTCTGTCCTATAGGGTCGCTATGAGTCTGAATTGACTAAGGCAACGGGGTTGGGTTTGGTTTTTGGTTTATACCTGTGGTTATAATCCCATTTGGGAATGGGTTTTCTTTGTTGTGTTAATGAGACAGTACTACTGTAGGGTGTATCTTAAGTCAATCTCTTTGAGCTATAAAAGAGATTAAACAACCAAGCAAGAGAAGCAGAGATGGGGGAAGACAGATGCCATGTCACATGAAGTTCGCTCAGGAGCAGATCAGAAGAGACAAGGACCTTCTTCCAGAGCCTACAGAGAGAGAGAGAGAGAGAAAGCCTTCCCTAGAGCCAGCACCCTAAATTCAGATTTCTAGCCTCCTAAACTGTGTGAAAATTAATTTCTGTTTGTGAAAGCCACCCATGTGTGGTATTTCTGTTATAGCAGCACTAGATAACTAAGATATTGCTCTTGCCCCTTTCTCTGAACCCTTACATGCTCATCACCTCAGGGGTGTGGTAGAGAACAGACTCAGTCCAGAAACCTGCCTAGGCTCCAGCCACCTCAACTCCATTTCATTTAGATGGAGGAAAGGCTCTCTCTTCTCTTTAGATCACTTAAAACCACCTTCAAGATTAAGTCAACTCTACCTAAGACCCTGGACTAGTTGAGAAGAAAGAGAGAGAGCAAAAACTGTGGCGTCTGAAGTGGGGCAAGACACCTCTGTCCAGCCTTTTAGTGTTTGGTGAGAAAAAGACTAAAGGTGTTTTGGAATTTAGATGCCAGTTCACCATTTGCTTTGAAGGAATTTATCTGCCATGTGTCGTCCCTGAGAATAGGTAGAGAATAAAGTGATATTCTCTTGATGCCAGAGGACGGGGGGAGGTAGAGCTATCTCTTTTGTCTCTCTCTGAGTATATATGAAAGAAAAATGAGGAAAGGGAGGAAATCTTATTAGGCATAGAAGACCTGTGCTAAGCAATTTATATACTTATTTAATCTTACTATAATCCTTATAGTGGTTAAGAGCTTGGCTGCTAACCAGAAGGTCGGCAGTTTGAATCCATAAGTCACTCCTTAGAAACCCTATGGGGCAGTTCTACTCTGTCCTGTAGAGTCACTATGAGCTGGAATCAACTTGATGCCAGTGGGTTTGGTTTTGGTTTTTAATGAGTATAATCCTTATGAAACAGATATTATCATTCCTATTTTAAAGAGAACTCTGAATTTCAGAGAGTTTAAATTACCTAACCAAGGTCACATATAAACCTTTTGCCATCAAGTCGATTCTGACTCATAGTGACCCTATAGGACAGAATAGAACTGTCCCCTAATGGTTTCCAAAGAGCAGCTGGTGGATTCGAACCACTAACCTTTCGGTTAGCAGCCGAGCTTTTAACCACCACGCCACCAGGGCTCCCATGTGGTGCTTAGGTTAGTAAATAGCAGAGTGGGGACTTGAACTCAGGTCCATCCAACTTAAAGACCATTGTCTTCTCACTATGACTGAAAAATATGGAAGAAAAAAAATCAATACATGATGGTTTAGAGGAAAAATTATCTTCAGTCTGAAGGTCAAAAGAGTGGGGACTAATGCATCCTTTATGCCAGCTGGTGCAAATCATGATGCTCAGTGATAAACAGAGGCCACCACAAGTGCCATTGCTGGAAGAGACTGGACAACTCTTGCACGTGGTGACATACGTGATTACTCAGAGTGAGGGTGAATGGCTCAGCGAGAGTTTCCAAAGCTGAGGCTGGAGCATGATCAGAATGAAAGACTCTGCTGGGGCTGGGACGCTGGCTTCCCAGTTCAGATGGGCTGCAAATTTACTTGGACATGCATCACAATGCAACAGGGCCCATGGTTTTCCACCCTGTGCAGACAGGCTCTCACATGTGTGAAGTTAATGGGTTCTCTGTGGGTGGGGGGCCTTGCCCCATCCTATACCCAGAAATGAGGCTCCCTGGGCCTAGCCATCAGCACTTGGCTCAGCCTCTGTCATCCAAGCTTAGGGCAGAAGGAAATGTTCCTCTTCCCTTAGTTGGCTCATAGCCACATTGAAGTTGAGAAAGAAGTCACCATAATATCTAGCCTCCTAGCCTAGACACTAGTATTAATGTCTATACTAGCTGACCAGTATTAGACTTGGAGTCCCCAGGTGGTACAAATGGTTAATGCACTCAGCTGCTAACCAAAAGGCTGGAGGTTCGAGTCCACTCAGAGGAACCTTGGAAGAAAGGCCTGGCAATCTACTTCCAAAAAATCAACTGTTGGAAACTTTATGGAGCACAGTTCTACTCTGACACACTTGGGGTCACCGTAAGTCAGAGTCGATTCAAAGGCAAATAGTTAGTATTAGATTTAAGGAAGAACTTCCTGACTCTGGGGTATGTGGGGCTTTACTGCAAGCCACCACTACTGGCTGTGGACTATTCTTTCCTAAAGACTTTAAAGAGCAGGAGAGCCACCTAACTGTTGCCCACAGTACTGGGCAGGACAGAACCTCCCCTCCAGCCTCACCTTGCTTGCTGGTATTTCAGTAACGGCCTAATACAAATACAGAATGTATAATTTTCACATCATTCTTGGCAAACCCCAGGTGTGCCCCATTAGCAGAGTTCCAAGGATGCCATTTTCTATCAAGAAAAAGACATGCCACATCGTAGTGCTTAGCTCAGGGCCCTATTAATAGCAATCCTAATTATATGGCTGCAAATTTAATTCATAGCAATGATTAGTGTCAGAATCAAAGGCATCAGGCATCAATATTGATGGAATTGCATAAGCCCCATAAACAGAGAACAAGCATTTGGGCCCATCCCCCAAGCAGTGGTCTGAGGTTAACTATTGCATTAATGCCTCTTCCAATTTTGCCAGATCAAAATGACTCCATTTCTCAGGGTTCTCCTCCTCCTCCCCCGAAACCTTTGCCCGGCCAGCTCTGAATGGGTATGATTGCCACACAAAAGATCGAAGACAGCGTCTTTGAAGAAGAGCCCAGGGGCTCCAGGGGATGTACCGGTGATGGGCCCAGGCCCCACGCTTCACACAGCAGCTCCTGGCCTTGTCAGAGACACTCCTTTGTCTCCCCTTCAGAAAGCTGCCGGCCAACAATGATGCCTGGAGAAAGGGGAGTCAGCTGGGAACTGTGTGTGGTACAAAAGGCTGCCACCCCGTCCATTGTGGCCTGGCTGAATGGGGTAGGGAGGGAGAGGAGGAGGCCTGAGGCAAGCAACACAAGGCAGCGTGTGCTGAGGTGACAGCTGCCATGTCCCGGGTTTCCAGGGCATCGTTGCTCAGAAAAGGGCAAAGTGCTAGCCCTCCCACTCATTCTCTCCTGCATCTCCTTGCGGCTCTCTGTAGGGCAGGTGGTGGCTTACAGATGGGCAAATGGAGTCTCAGAGAAGTCTAACAGACTGTAAAAAGCCAGTGGTTAAAACCACAGGTCTACAGTCAGAGAGATCTGGCTTCAGATCCCAGATCTCCACTTAGCAATGTGACTCTGGCAAGTTACTTGACTTTGCTGAGCCTCAGATTGGTCCTACGTAAAATGGACAAAATATTAATTCTCTGCTCACAAGGGTATTGTGAGGCTTGACTGGAAAAAAAATTGAAAACATTTAGCTCAGGGCTTAGCACATAGGAAGGGCCTAATTTATAATAGACAAAAAAATCTATAAAATAAAATAAGTGGTATGTTGAGAGGACTAACATCTGAGACTTGGGATTCTCACTCCAGTGTTCTTCTGATTTGTCACAACCTCTTGGCCCCAGAGCAAGCATTCCGTGCTCAAGCTGGCCTCACTGCTGGCTAGGCTCAAGTAAGATCCTGAGACCTGTGGAATGAGGACTCAGAGATGCCGCTCAGCCCAGAGGAAGGGTGTGTGATGTGGCCTAGGATGGGAAGCTCAGCTGGACGCTTGACCTAGGGGGTAATGATCCCCACCCAATTTCAGGTTCTGCTAGGGAATGCCTGCACACTAGGGAGAGGATGAGGTTAGACTGATGTTTTGCACAGAGGGAGTGTTCTTATGTATAATGCAGAGAGAAGGGCCTACAAATTAGAATCTAAAAACCTAGGTTCTAGTCTTGCCTCTTGATCAGAACCTAGGTGATTCTGAGCAGATCACTTAACCTTCCTAGGCCTCAGCTGTCTTATCCGTAAAATGGAACAATAATACCACATCTGCCCATAGGCAGCAGGCTGAACATCTTCTCAGATCCTCTCTGGCTATATCGTCTATGATAAACGTTTCAAAAAGACTCCTAACCCTGCCTGATGAAGGAATCATCAACCTTCTGCCCTGGGGGCTCTAACCCCTCGCAGGGTCCTGACTCCACCGCTCTCCCCCTTCAGTGACTTCCCACCCACTCACTCCTCAACAGTCAAGCACGAGAGTTCCTGATTAGTTACTAAAGCCCACTGACGCTGTCCCTCTTCCCAGGTCAGTTGAGGACACTCAGCTGGTGGCACCAGCCTCTGAAGTAGAAAACCAGAACACAATGTAGGGGGTGATGGTCGACTGGGACAACCCCAGTAGTGCCAGCTCCTCGCCCACCCTGGAGCCTAGATAGCTTTCTGGAGGCTGAGCCAGGAGAGGAGTAGAATCTCAGGACAAGACTCAGAACGGGGGAGCCTCAAGTCCACTTTCACCACCTTGAATCTCCCTGTTGTCTGCTTCCCTGGACAGGAGGGCATGTGACAACAGAAGGAAAGAGACACTTATGTAGACACAGGCTTTTAGCTTAATCGTCATGGAGTGTACAAGTGTAGGTGGGTGCTGGGCCCATCTCCACCCTGAAATATTTGCAGTTCTGGTTCAAATTCCCACACCTTCCCTTAATTTACCATAATGTCTCTGAACTTCCGTATCACCATCTGTAACAGAGAAGGTTATCCCAACCCTTCTCAATCATCTGAAAATGACAGGATTAATGAGCTAGTAGAAGCAGTGGGGAATCTGCGCTCCCTGGAAGAACAGCACGGTGGTGAACAGGAGCGGCAACAGTAACTGGGGCAGGGGTCACACTAGCACTAATGGCCACCATTTATCAGGCACCTGCTCTGCACCAGGCTCTGTATGGCACTTTATACTCCCCATCTCTAATGTGCACAGCAATCTTGCAAGGCAGGCATTAGTGGCTCCGTTTTGCAGATGAGGAAACTGAGGTCCCCCATGGCCACACAGTCAATCTGAGGCAGAGCTGCGAAGCACCAAGATATTATAGTTGGCTTGGGAGCATCTAAAGGACAGAGAATGGCTCTGTTTTAGTTTACTCTGCAAAGCTGCAAGAGCGGAACCGACACTTCCCCCAGCCCCGCCCTGCCAAGGGGGTCAGTACATATTGTTAGGTGATATGGGATTTGGAAAGCTCTCAGCGGTGACTAATGCAGCTGGATGCCAAAATCCAGTGGGATTAGATTAGCGCGGTTCCGCTGGTCCAGTCCTCTAAATATTTTTTCCCATGAGTCAGGGCTGGGGGCAGGGGACAGAATTCTCTTCCTCCATCTGACCTTGCAAACACATCACTAAAAAGGAGGCTGATCTGACAGCTTCACTGCCCCAGGGAGCCAGGGAAAAAGGGTGATTTGGGGAACATCTCAAAGATGTTATTAGTAATAACAGAAAGCACTTTTGTGCCAAGCACTCTTATTAGTGCTTTTCATACATTATTATATCCAGTCCTTACAAGTATGCAAAGTACAGTAGTTATTACTATCCCATTTCACAGATGCAAAAATTGAGGCTCAGAGTGAAGTAGCAAAAGCAGCTAATATTTAAATGCATATGTGCCCAAGCTCTGTATTCCATGCTTTACTTGAATTATTTCCTTATTTTCTGGTTTTCTTCCATTAACACCTATCACCTTCTAAACGTACTGTATGTTGTGCTTACTTATTTTGTCTGTATTCCCACATTAAGATATAATCTCCAGTAGGGCATACATTTTTTGAGAGTTTTATTCACTATTGCATAGCCAGCACCTGGCACATAGCAGGTATTCAATAAAGAACTGTTTAATAATGAATAATTTCATTTAATCCTCAATACAGTCTCATGAGGCAGGTACTGTGATTATCCTCATTTCACAGAGGAAGAAGCTAAACTCAGAGGTCACATAGCTAGTCGGCTGGAATCAGGACTGGAACCCATCAATGCATATATTCTTCATTATGCAAATGCGTCCCTACTTGAAGGCAGAGGTCTGGACCAACTCTGAGATACATGTCCACGCCCAGTGTCCACAGGCCGGCCAGGCTGAACGTCTACAAGGGTGTGCATCTGTATGGTTTGTACTTTCACAGACAGAGCATCGACACTAGCATCTTGTCCTTTTGGAGATTTTGCATGGCCTATTTGGGTCACTGTGAACTTGAATCACGAGCCCCACCCTCCCTGTCCCTGAAACACAGCTCCTTTTACATGTCCTTCGATAAAGCCCTGAGCAACTGGGGCTCAATCTTGGGTTGAGAAGCAGCACTCTGAACACACAGCCTGATGCCTCGTATAGGGATTGTCCAAGACAGAAGCATATTAAGATGCTGACAAAAGGTGCAATAAATGAACGAGCCTATAGTTTCTCCCCTTGCAGAATGGCTCTGGGAGATCATGCCTTCTCCCCCAAGGCCAGCTGGGGATCTGGAGGAAAACCAACCCCCTCTCTACACCTGTCACGGTCAAGTAGAAAGATGTGGAAGGTGGGGGGTGGGGAGATCCTGTGAATATGCCTCCCTCCCTGTGCCAACCAAATGCAGCCTTTCCCAGCTTTCAGAAGACCAGTTCTTGGGACCCAAGAGGCCTATAAAACAGCAAAACAAACAGCAAGTTTGGTGGCGGGAGCCTGGGCAGGCAGCCAGACTCATTACTAGGGATGTGATGGTGAGCTCCGAGCCACCGTCCCACCTCCTCAGCGCAGGCTCTGGGGAAGGCAAGAGGGGCGTCTGCTCCCACTGCCCCAAGCCCAGCATTGCTAAGATGCCTGAGGGAGGTGAGGCATGAGGTCAGTGGTCACAAGTCCCAGGAGAGTCACTAGGTCTCCTTGAATTGGACCTGGAGCCCTGGCTGTTTACTTGATCCAGGGTTCATACTGAGAGACGAGTGAATCATTTCCACTCAAAGGAATGAGTGGCTATTGTTCGGTGGGGTTGGCACGGAGAGATAGGCATGTTTCAGCTTCTCATCCAACTCAGCCTTCCGTCTGCCACGGCAACTCCACCCCACAGAGGAGCCCAGTAACAGGTTAAGAACTTCTGTGTGTTTTGGGAAGAAGTGTAAATGCCAAGGTCAATATTGCCATTAGTGGGCACAGAACACTGGGCAACATGCTTAATCTCTCTCTGGCTAGGTTTGTTGCATCTGTAAAATGGGTAGAGCTACAGGGGGCGATCACCATACTTAGCTGCAGTACTGGAGGAAGACGGAAAGACTCCCGTGCAGGCATCTTATAAAGGCAGTGTCACCAAATAACCGAGCACTAAGCCCAGGGCTTTGCTTCTCCTGATGGACTCTTTCAGCGCCTGAGCTGCTACTACAAGAGGCTTGTGGCCTTCCTGGCTTGGCTCCGCAAATCATTTGTGAGATTACAAAGAGAGGAACAGGACTGGGCTGTCAGGGCTTCCTGTTGGCTGGGGACTGGAGACCTGGAGTTGGCGTGTCCCTTAGGGAAGGGAAGAAAGAATTTTCCTCAAGAATTTCACTGGCATTTCAGATGTCGTTAGCTAATGGGAAAGGAGGCGATGGCCAAAAGAGGCCAGGGCCCTGGTCTGAGATTGGAAAGGGTCAAGTCTGTGCAGATTTGCAAAAATGTCCCAGGAGTCCTATAAGCAGGAGGCTGGGATGGGGAGCAGTGTGTACCTGGACCTTCTTTCCTGCCTCCCTGCTCCAGGCAAGCCTACATCTGATCCAGGTGAGGCAGGTGGCTGTCCGGGCTCTTCGGGGATTTCCAGGTTTTGGTGCAAATGCTGTCCCCTTCTTCTGCCCCAGTCAACATGTGTGAGTATCACCTCACCCTCTTCCAAACGTTAAACTTTTTCCTTTACCCACCCAGCAATTCTCCTGTTTCCTTGACTCCTCATCCCCACTTCCACCCCAGCCCTTCCTTCTCCGCACCTCCTGACCTACTGACACACCATAACTTCCTCTGCAAACTAGCCACGTCAACAGGAGGCACTCTTGGTGCCTGGTTCCATTCCAGTCAGTGCAAATGGGTGTCTGCCACAGAGTAGGTACCCAACTGATTTGAGATAAATTTAATAATAACATAGTTACATAGGGTCACTATGAGTCGGAATCGACTTGACGGTAACGGGTAATATGTGATAGATATTGGATCTGGCACTGGGGATTGGAGGACATAAATATGAAAACGAGGATCCCTGTTCTCAAGGATTTGTGAATCTCAAGAGAGAGGGAGACACTAGCAGCTGCTTCCCACCATGCACCTCATGTGCAGCCACCACCCGTCTGTCAGTGGAGGCTTGCCTGTTGCTATGAGGCTGAACAGGTTTCAGCAGATCTTCCAGGATAAGGCAGACTAGGAAGAAAGGCCTGGAAATCTATTTCTGAAAATCAGTCAATGAAAACCCTATGGATCATAACAGCCGGAGCTACTACCCATCATGGGGATGGTGCAGGACTGGGCAGTGTTTTGTTCCATTGTACATGGGACCGCCATGAGTCGGGTGTCAATTTGACTGCAGCTAACAACAACAGCAACACCTGTGTCAGATGCTCTCGGAACAAATATTAAGTGCCATGAGGGCCCTGGGAAGGGCACTATTCACAGTGCTTGAAGGGACAGGGTATGGCAACAGGAAGGACATGCCACAGGTCCTTGAACAGCAGGCACAAGCTTTCCAGTGAGAATACAGAACAGAAAGCCACCACTTCCCGCTGCTGTTTAAGGCCCCAGGGCCAAGGGACTAGACGGCGGCAGCGGCAGAAAAGCGCCCCACCCACCCCGCCCCTCAGCCTCTCACAGGAGGCCCTGCAGGCATGCGGAACCAGGGCCAATGCAGCAGCTTTGGGAGCTATAAATGGAGGGAACCAGAAGAGGGATTTTACCCTGAACCCCGAGATATTCCACCCTCCCATCCTCCTGGTACCTCCCACCTTCTCAGCTTGGCCCGTCTGGCCTGGGCTCTGCTACTTGTTCTTGAATGGCCTCCTTAACTCCCCCTTCCGTTCAGCCTGGGGAGGCTTAGTAAATGAGTTTCCAGTTCCTGTCTCCACTCTTCCTCAGTCTGCTTTGGTGCTAGCTCCCAGGGCCCTTATCTGAACTCCACAGCCTCTTCTGAGCCAGGAGGGATGTCATCACCGTATAGTGTGCCCAGGCCCAGACAACCTGCTTCCCCTACCCGACCTCCTGCCCCAAGCCCGCCCACCCCCATCATCTTGGCCAGGCTTTTTGTGGTCTGGGCCAAGCATCTCCTATGTGACCCCGATGGACTTTCCACCACCCTGGAGGCTGGCTCAAACTCAGCCTTGATTTCAAAGCCCACATCTGGGGTGCCTTGGCCTTCCTCTCTGTGCTCCTCTCCTCTGCTCCAGTGTGGCCTACCTTCTCACCCACTCCTACTTAAGGAGTCAGACAAAGAGGGACAGAACAATTGAAAAGTTCATCTGGTTCAGTGTAGGTGTCCCCTCAACAGCAGCTCTGACTGGCCATTGTCCCATCTCTGCTTGAATGTTTCCACTGACTGGGAGCTCATTCCGTCTTAAGTCATCTCATCCCATTATAGAACAGTTTGGCTGTAAGAAACTTCTTCCTTATATTAAGTGGAAATCTGCTTTACTCTAACTTCCACTTATTGGCCTTATTCTGCCCTCTGGGGCTACACAGAATAAGTCATTCATTAAGCCTAACGGTTAATCCCGCAGTTTATGAAACCAGATGACCTAGGTTCAAATCCTGGCTCCACCATCTGTGTGGCCTTGGACAAGTTTCTTTATCTTTCTTGGCCTCCATTTTCTCATCTGTAAAATGTAGGTGATACTAGCACCTACCTCATAGAATTATATAAAGATTAAATGAGTTAATAGATCTAAAGGTCACAGAACAGTGTCTGGCACGTGACAAGCACTCAGTAAATCATATTATCTGAAGAGAGCTGTTTGTCTCTTCCTCGCTCTTCCCCTTGGGTTAACATCCTTTTAAAAATATTATTCATATAGCATGATTCCCACATCCTCCCAGCTCTTGTTATCATGCTGAACATATCTGAGTTTGCCTAAGGCCCTCTTACAATGTTATCCTTAATGCAGAGTGGAGTCCCTGCTTCTCAGGACCCGGAAATTGTTCTACTAATATGGTGAAGACTCATTAACTTTGCTAAAACTCTCTCACCCAGTCGGCTCATGTTGGTCTTATGGTCAGCTAAGTTCCCACTTAGCTGCCACCAAGCCAGGCCTCTCAGGTCTTCAAGAGGCTCCCCCTCTCCAATCCCCCTCTGTGCACTCCAGACCCTCCATATATGTCCTTCTGCAATGTGGCACGCAAGGTCTAGAATGCCCTTCTCTCTCACCCCCTATCATCAGTTATCTGTCTCATCCGGCCTTTAAGCAGACCCTGGTAATCTTCCTCCTCTGCAAGGACTTCCAGATTGATCACACTATAGCTGCTGGTTGCACTCACATTGCCCGACCCTTATGGTGAATGTCTGCCTGTCTTCTTATCACCTGTAATGTACTGACCCTTAAAACCCACGCAAGTGTTACACATCTTGGTTTTGAGGTCGTATTGTCATTCTGCCTTTTCCTTCTGTGGACTCAGAGGACTATGGTCTGGTCCATGGTGTTCTAGCAGAGAGCAGTGTATGAGTGAGTATGTAACACAGTGGTCATGCCACTTTTAGAGAGGCCCTGCTTCCTCGAAACTTCTCCACAGAGGGACAGCCTGTTCCTATGGGCTGCAGTGGATGAGGGCTGGACAGTCTGACAGACACCTGACCAGCCAGGGAAGAAGTGAGTAGTTCTGACGCACCCTGCTTCCATCCCCTCTCCAAACTCTTGGCTATTTTTTTTTTTTTTTTGCTTATTTTCCTTCCTGTGTTGAAAGAGCTATGGGGCCTGGACCATGGTAGGGTTTCCTGGGGACATTCCATAAATTCCTCATGGGCTGTTTCTCTGGAGAGGGGTGGGGGTGAGCAGTGGATACAGGAGAAGCCAGCGGGAGCCTGGGTATGAACATCAGGTGCCTCAGAGGAGTGTAGGTGGAAAGGAAGGGTGAGTTGCTCAGAGGAGGAAGGAGGGGTATTATGAGCTCACACAAACAGCCGAAGAAAGGCCAAGTGAACAGTAAAGAGAAGAAGCCAACTTGCAGGCTGGAACAGGCTGCAGTCAGCCACACCTCTAGCCTTGCCCTTGAACCTGCTGTCTTGCTTCCACAGTGATTTGTCTGCCAGGGTTCCAGTAAGGCCAAGAGAACTTGGCCAACGTGGGTGTGTGGTCTGGAAGGGGTCCCGTGCAGCCCCCGGTGTGCATTGCACACGATGCACAGAGACACGGGAAGGCCAGCACAAGGGTCTCCTTGACTCTGGCTGGGTAGGTCTTCCTTTATTCATTCCTCCTTCATCCATTCAGCAAACATCAATTCCTCAACCCCAATCTATGGCTGAAGAGAGTGGAGGCACTGGCCCCTAGATGAACTCTGTAGCAAGCCTGGACCCAAAGAGTATTCTCAACCTCCATTCCCAGTCTCCTAGCTGCTGCTTTAAGTAAAGAGTGCCAGATTGGGTGTCGGGGCAAGAAGCAACTTATCCTAGGTCTCTGTGCTTGAGGAAGTCATTTCTCTTCTCTGGGCCTCAGTTTCCCGGCAGAGTAATGGGGGTACTAGACCAGTACTCTCTAAGGTTCCTTGGAGAATGGTTTTATTTTTCACAACAGTTATGGGTCCTACCCTAGGTGTGAACACTTGATGGAGGAGGAAGGGAATAAATATGAACAAAGCCTAGAATGCCCCTGCCTTGAACAGAACTTTCAAGCGAACAAAGGAGACAAACAGAAAGTCATACAAAGGATCCAGAGCAGTGACTGAAGTTGGGGGAAAGGGATAGGGAAGGTGCTGAGCACTGGCCTGGCCATGGCTGCAGCTGGCCCTTAGAAAGCCTCTGTGCAGGACTTCCAGACAACATGGTGCTATAGTCAGAAGCACCATGCCGTCCCTCTGCAGCAAAGATTAGAAAAACCAAGTCAAACAGAGTCACACGTCAATCCTGAAACCCTAAGCATCAAATAAAGAGATGAAGAACTCAGCCAAGCACTGAATGGAATAAGAAACTGACTGAGAAGAGACAGCAAGGAGAGATACATGCAGAGGTCCTCTATCAGCTACTGCAGCACGGATTCGTCATCTTGGACTCCTGTCGGAGATCGGTGAACAGGGAGTACGAGAAAGCAGCTCCACGGAGTTTCCAGCAGGAGACAGAACAACCAGTAACCAGCGATATACACTTCTTTCCCAACCCCTACCCTTCTTCACCCCCACTTGGCCTCCTCTGCTTCCTGCGGCCACAGTCTCTTGGCCTGGAAGCACCAGCTTCACCCTGGTGTCACTTGGATTCCACCCGCCTGCACTGGCCAGCTCCCTGAGTGCCTTTTGTTGGCTGCTGGTGTTGCTTTTTTCCACTTCTTTAGATTTCTTCCTTACCTCTCACTACCTCCCCCTCCTTTCTCTCAAATACCTGGCTCCATGCGCCATCTTTGCTTCTTCCTGAAAGGCTGTGAAACACCGCTCAACTGTGAAACTACTTCCTGGTCCGTGCTGCCACACTGGTGGGACCCCCAGAGCTTTTTTATTTGTTTGCTCTGATTTGTTCTGTTTTGATTTGTTTGTTTGTTTTCTTTTTGTTTTCTCAGCTTGGTAGCCCCTTCTAGCCGGGCAATACTGTGCGGCTTGGAAGCTACTCCCTTACTCTGCGAAGACGCATAGGGATATCCCTGGGGGCATTTCTTTTTTCTTGTTTTTTGTTTTTAGGTGTTTTTTTTGTTTGTTTTTTTCCTGTTTTCTTTTCTTCTCTCTCTTATTCCCTTTTTGCCTTTCTTCATGTCCAGTCTCTCAATTTATTAATTTTTTAATTTTACCTTCTTTTTTTTTAATTTTTGTTTTTCCCCATTTCTCAGTCTCTCATCTCTCCACTCCAATAGCAAGCTCCCTTAGCACTCTGTTTTGTTTGTATGTTTTTGGCTTCTGTTCCTCTCTCTTCTCTCTCATCTTTCCCATATCCATTTTCGCTCCACACATCACAATCTATCCCCTCCTTCCTGCCTACCTGCACCATGCACTGAACATCACACTCCCAAGCAGCACAGGCACAGCCTACTGGAACCTGCCCTGCACTGATTCCCAGTCCACACTGTCAGCCCTGGTGCATGCCACAAACAACCCATCCCAGCAACTCCCCTTCAGCTTGACCTGCCCTGCTGTACCATACCTGAGTGACTGACCCTGCCCATTGAAGAAGGAGGTGAAAAGTATCGTGCCCACAGACAAGCAAACTACAAAGAAGGCACAGCCTGCCTGTGCAAACATAACCAAATAAAACAAAAAAGCAGGATAAAACCAACAAATCTACAATCAATAAACGAGGAAAATAACCACAGAATGCCCTGAAGACAGCAGACAATATCAAAACATTTACAAAAACAGGACAGGATGGTTCCAGTAGGCATCCAAAATAAAACACCAGATGACCTTCCAGTAGAAGAAAAGGCACTAGACCTAACTGATAGAGAATTCAAATCTCTAATATGCAGAATTACCCAAGTGTTGAAGCATAAAGCAGGCAAAAATGAGGAAAAAATAGACAAATTCATGCAAAAGGCAGACAAATTCATGGAAAATACAGACAAAAAAATGGAAGAATTCAAGAAAATAATACAGGAACAAAATGCTAAAATAAATTCACAACTAGAAATCATACAAAAACAACAATTAGGAATCCAAAAGATAAACAAGAAGATTTCAGAAATGGACAGTGTCATAGGACTGAGGAACAGGTTTGAAATGATGGAAGATAGGATCAGTGAAATTGAAGACAAACACTTGGATACAACTCTGTTTGAAGAAAAATCAGAAAAAAAGAATGAAGAAAAATGAAGAAACCCTGAGAATTACGTGGGATACAATCAAAAGGAAAAATCTGTGAGTGTCGGAGTTCCAGAACAGGGGGAGAAAACAGAAAACACAGAGAGGATCACTGAAGAATTGCTGACAGAAAACTTTCCCAATATCATGAAAGATGAAAAGCTGACCATCCAAGAAGCTCAACGAACCCCATATAAGACAGACCCCAAAAGAAAATCACCAAGGCATATCGTAATCACACTCGCCAAAACCAAAGACAAACAAAGAATCCTGAGAGCAGCTCGAGAAAAACAAAAAGTCACATACAGAGGAGAAACAATAAGACTAACCTTGGATTATTCAGCAGAAACCATGCAGGCAAGAAGGCAATGGGATGACAGATATAAAACCTTGAAAGAAAAAAATTGCCAGCCAAGAATAATATATCCTGCAAAACTCTCATTCAAATATGATGGTGAAATTAGGTCATTTCCAGATAAACAGAAATTAAGGGACTATGTAAAAACCAAACCAAACTTACAAGACTTATTATAGGGAGTCCTTCCATCTGACAACAAACAACATCAGGCCACAGGCTGAATCTAGGACACAAGATTGTACTAGCCAGATACCAACCTAGGAAATGAACTCTTAAGGACTATGCAAAACCAAAAGAATTACAACAGGGAACCAGAGAGGTTAATCTGTAAATGAAAACAGCATAAGAACAATAAAAGAGGGAATAAACGGTGTAGGGATAGAACCTTCTAATGGAGAGGAAGGCAAGGCAATACCGAGTAATAACAGACTGATTCAAACCTAGGAAGATAAGGGTAAATTTCAAGGTAACCACAAAGAAAGTTAACAAACCTACTCATCAAAATAAAGAAGAAAATCATAAAGTCTCAGTAAAAACAAAACATATAAAAACAAAAGTATTGAAAAAAAAAATCCACAAACAAAAGGAACTCAGCACAGGAGAGTAAGAGGAACAAGAAAACATTAGCACCACAAAATGCAATCCCACTCCTAGGAATATATCGTAGAGAAATAAGAGCTGCCACACAAATAGACATATGCACACCCATACTCATTGCAGCCCTGTTCACAATAGCAAAAAGATGGAGACAACCTAGATATCCATCAACAGATGAATGGATAAAAAAAACTACGGTACAAATACACAATGGAGTATCATGCAAACATAAAGAACAATGATAAATCTATGAAGCATCTCATAACATGGATGAAACTGGAGGACATTATGCTGAGTGAAATAAGTCAATCACAAAAGGACAAATATTGTATGAGACTTTTCTGTAAAAACTCATGTAAAAGTTTACACAAAAAGAAACAATCTTTGTTGGTTATGAGGGATGGGAGGGGTGGGGAGGGACTAAATAGACGATAGATAAGTGGTAACTTTGGTGAAGGGTAAGACAGTACACAGTACTGGGGAAGCCAGCACAACTTGTACAAGGAAAGGTCATGGAAGCTCCATAGACACATCCAAACTCCCTGAGGGACTGAATTGCTGGGCGGAGGTCTGTGGGGACCATCGTTTCGAGGAACATCTAGCTCAACTGGCATAACACAGTTTATAAAGACAATGTTCTACATTCTACCTTGGTGAGTGGCGTCTGGGGTCTTAAAAGCCTGTGAGCAGCAATCTAAAATACTCCACTGGTCTCACCCCTTCGGGAGCAAGGGAGAATGAAGAGAACAGGATATAAGGAAAAGATTAGTCCAAAGGACTAATGGACCACAGCTACCATGGCCTCCACCAGACTGAGTCCAGTATAACTAGATGGTGCCTTGCTACCACCACTGACTGCCCTGACTGGGATCACAATAGAGGGTCCTGGACAGAGCTGGAAAAGGATGCAGAACAAAATTCTAACTCACAAAAAAAAAGACAAGATTTACTGGCCTGACAGACTGGAGAAACTCCAATAATATGGTCCCCAGACACCCTTTTAGCTCAGTGGTGAAGTCATTCCTGAAGTTCACCGTTCAGCTGAGGATTGGACAGCCTCATAAGACAAAAGAGGACTAATGAGAAAAGTAAAAAGAATTATCTATGTGAGATCAAATTGACAACAGCAACTCAAAAGTTTTGATGGGAAGCCTAGGGGCAGTGAGTTGAAGATAATGGTGATAGAACAATTTGGATAGTGAGAATAGTAGCACAACTGGAAGAATGTAATCGATGTCACTGAATTACACATGTAGAAACTTTTGAAATGGTGTAAATTTGGCTATGTGTATTTTCACCAAAAAAAAAAAGGTCCTCCAAGGTCGAGAAGGGAGAGTGTTGACATGCCGTGGGGTTGTTAACCAATGTCATAAAATGATATGTGTACTGACTGTTTAATGAGAAACTATTTGTTCTGTAAACCTTCATCTAAGGTACAAAAAAAAAAAAATTTAAAAAAAAAAAGAAAGCCTTTGTGCAATTTAGAAGAAGGTTGTCTCTATGGGCAGATGAACTAGTAAGAGGAGCCCCTCTGGGCAGATGTCTGTACTCTAGGGCACGTGGCTTGAAAGGGACCCTCAAGCTGGATTTATACCCCTTGGCCCAAAGCCCTTTGCTAGGCACAATCTACACAACCATATCTGAGAACCATGGCTAAGCAGAGAAGTACCAGCCCGAGGTCCAAGCTGAACCCTGTCCCAGTGCGATATGCTACGTTTACATCCATCTTAATAGAATCTCCTTTCCTTCCCAATTTTGGAAAGCCAACTCAGGGGCCACACTTGTTCTCTTTTCCATGTGCTGGATGCCAGGCTAGAGTCAACAGTCCCAGGCAGGGTCCAGGGCATAATGGGGAACATGTCCCTCTCACAGAGCCAGGAAAAGGTTAAACAGCTTTGGTGTCAGGAGACCCAGGTGAGGTCTGGGAGGTTCAGCATCTGCACATAAACCCAGACCAGTTTTTCTCACCTCCTCTGGCAGTAACTCAGAACAAGCAGAACACAGAAATTCTTCCTTAGGCTCCCTCCCTTCTACCCTCCTTCCACCTATTCCCAAACAACTTCCCTGGCAAGGCTCTAAGTGGATTAGGAGGAAAGAGCTGCAGGGGTGATGTCAACATCAAAGCCTGAGATGCAGTGAGGTTCTGATGTGCCTTGATCCACAGGTGGTGGGACAGGGAAGGGTAGCAGGAGGGGGAACTTGGGAAAAGGGAATTAGCTGGGACCGGAAAGAATGTGGCTGCTGTAATCTCACATAATGAAGCAGGTTGTGCTCCCTCTCCATACCCTAAGCACTTGACAAGCAGGTACAAGCTGTTGGCTTTAGCCTGCCACACAAGAGGCCTCCTGTGCTGGCTGCCCCAGACAGCCTGTTCCTTCCAGCTGGCAGAGGTGGCCAGGGCAGCCACTTCCTCCTTGCAGCTCAGGTCTGGGGCTGGGAGAAGGGGAGAGCCTGTGATTGCAGGAACAGAGAAGACAGGCAATTGGCCTCTTACCACCACTATCTGTCCCAGGTTCTTAGAATTGGGGTCCATAATTGCTTCAGCCAGCTCCTCAGGACTCAACAAAGACTTTTGACTAGTACCGTCTGGGAAAGGATTTGTGATGTGGGTGACTCATAACACAGATAACAAAACAAAACAAAACAAAACAAAAATGAATTCTACTTGTTTTGGGAATGAAGAGTGATTTTTTTCTCCCCCCCAGGCAGATGCACCTTCCTAATTCCTTCAGGTCTGGGCAATATTGAAATATGTTCATTTCCCCAGACACTCACTTACTGATGGCTGAGGGAAGCAACTAGAAGATCATCCATAAAATTGACCTCATTCTACCCCTCTCACCTCATTCATACCACCAACCTCCTTCAAAAAAAAGAAAGAGTTGTCTGTAGTTAAATCTCCTCCAGCATCTACCTTCCAGAAGGGATCCCTGGCCAAGGAGCTGACCAGCACTGTGTGCCTGAGTTCACAGCTTCTTACCTTCTTCAGCTTGCCGCTCTTGGTCCCCACAAAAACCACGCTGTAACCATTGTAGACATAGGAGGCCAGGGAGGTCATGCGGTCACGGCTGGTGGTGTACAGGGTCAGGCCCTCCACGGGAGTCGAGCCTCCGAGCGGCTGGTTGATGTCCAGTCCACAGAAGTTGTCATCGATGGGGACCGGCTGGAGGGAAGGGGAGTGAGTTGGGGTGAATAGCAGTGGAGGCATGGCCGAATCACCCTATAGCACCCCACCCCCAACTGTGAGCCCTAGGACATCAGGCCTTGGAGAAGCACAGACATGGGGTTCAGGGACCTAACACATGCTGGAAACAAAAGCTTCTCACCAGCTGACCCACAAATTGACTCCAGGTTGGCTCCTATGAAATCAGATAAAGGAACAGCTGTTCTTCCCACTCACCTACAGTCACCGTTCACTTTTCTGGCAAGAGAACCAGTGCAATGTGTAAAGATGACGGCTGGGACCCATCTTCTGGTCATTTCAGTGTCCCTGTGTGTCATTCTGTGGGCATTTTTCTATTTTAGACAAGGGTCCCTCCAGGGGGTATTCATTCCAGAGGCAACACTACAGAAAATTTCTTTTATCCTGGAGAGGGTTTCTTGTTTGTTTCTTGGGCTGAAGGGTCTCCCTTTGGGCACAAGGAATTTTAAGCTATTTAACTGTTTACCAGGCCTGGTGGCATAGTGGTTAAGAGCCCGGCTGCTAACCAAAAGGTCAGCAGTTAGACTCCACCAGCCACTCCCTGGAAACCCTATGGGGCAGTTCTATTCCATCCTATAGGGTCGCTAGGAGTTGGAATTGACTTGACAGCAACAGGTTTGGTTTCATGTTGAGAACGACGTGCCTGGGTGGTGCAAAAGGTTAATGCACTCACCTGCAAACTGAAAAGTTGGTGGTTCGAGTCCACCCAGAGACACCTTGGAAGAAATGCCTGGGGATCTACTTCTCCAAAATCAGCCATTGACAACTTTATGGAGCACAGTTCTACTCTGACACACATGGGGGCACCGTGAGTCAGAGCTGAGTCGAATTAATGGCAATTGGTATGTATGTATGTTGGGGATAGATTGAAAAACATTAAAAAAAATACTATTAAACAGTACCTTATGTTTTGGAAAAATTACTTAATCTACATAAGTCAGTTTCTTCATTTGTAATGATACCTGCCCACCTTTCTGATAGAATTACCGAGGAGCAAATGAAGTAATGCATGTAGAAAAGCCTCATAAGTTGTATAATTATTCCCACTACTCTATGTTACAGCCTTCAACAATGTTTGGGTAAATCTAAACAAAAGAGAATTCTGGAGGTGATGTCCTTGCTAGCGTCAGCCTCTTGTAGTGAGTGGTGGTGGGCCTGTATTAAGGCTATCTGTCAGGAGAGGTTGGGACACCTTTGAATGGAGATCACCTTGAACAAGTGAAAAAACTGCTGGATAGAAAGCAGGAAGACCTAGATTCTAGTCTCCACTTTACTGCTAACTGGCTGTGCAATCTTAGACCAGTAGCTTCTTCACCTTTGTTTGTTTGTTAAAAAACAAACAAACAACAATATCAACGACAACAACAAAAACCTGTCGATTCTGACTCATAGCGACCCCATGTGTGTCTGAGTAGAACTGTGCTCCACAGGGTTTTCAGTGGCTGATTTTTTGGAAGTAGATCACCAGGGTTTTCTTCCAAGATGCCTCTGGGTGGCCTGGAACCTCCAACCTGTTGGTTAGCAGCTGAGCATGTTAACCATTTGCACCTGTTAAAGAGGATGTTAAATTGATGACTTCTAAGATCTCGTTGAGTTTGTTTTAAAAAAGACTGTACAGTTTGTGAGGACAGGGGCTGCTGACCAGTCTGCATTCTCCACACAGTGCCTAGCCTGGGCTGGGCCATGATGGGTGCTCTGTAACTCATCATGGTTACTGCACAGCATGGAATCTGGTGGGCAAACGCTACAGCCTGGGCCAGAAAGAGTGCCGAGTCCTGTGGCAGCAATACACTCTGGGCCTGGAAAGGCATCTCAGTGGAGAAAGGCAGTGACTGTTGGGGGAAGCACAGAAAGCACTGGGGAGAGTACTCTCCCTGTTCCCTGACACATCACTCGGTGACAGCCTCATTTCCTTGGAATAATTGGTCTATAAGCTGTAAAAAAACCACTGCCGTTGGGCCGATTCCGACTGAGTAGAGCTGCCCCATAGGGTTTCCAAGTGCTGTAACCTTTATGGAAGCAGACTGCCACATCTTTCTCCCACAGAGTGGCTGATGGGTTCAAACCACTGACCTTTTGGTTAGCAGCCAATCACTTTAACCACCACACCACCCAGCCTCCTGTATAAGCTATAGCATATATATTCTTTAAAAACAGGGACTTCCCTTCCTTTCTCACTTCCAGTAGGAATAGAGACTCTGTCTTGTGAGTCCTTGGTGTTTGAGGAGAGCTGCTGCTCCCGCTACTGATGGGAATGGTGATGCTACACCTGTGTGTGTGTGTGTGTATGTGTGTGTGTGTGTATGTGTGTGCGTATGTGTGTGCGTGTGTGTGCGTGCATGTGTGAGTGTGTGTGCATGTGTGTGCGTGTATGTGTGTGTGTGTATGTGTGTGTGTACGTGTGTGTATGTGTGTGTGTATGTGCGTGTGCATGTGTGTATATGTATGTGTGTATGCGTGTGTGTACGTGTGTGTGCATGTGTCTTTATGTGTAAGTGTGTGTGCATGTATGTGTGTATGTATGTGTATGTGCGTGTGTGTGTGTGTGTGTGTGTGTGTGTATGTATATGTGTGTGCGTGTGTATGTGTGCATGTGTGTGTGTATGTTCTTTAGGAAAAGGAACTGATTTTTTTTTAGGCTGAGGATGACCCCTGAAGTATGGATAATATGCGACCCCACAAAGCAGAGGGGCTAAGCTTTTCAGGAACGGAGTCACGTCAAAGGGTCCTGGAGTGCACTTATCTCTGTTCAGTGACATCACAGTAGCAGTTTGAAGTCACACAACCAAAACTGGCAAATGCTGCTGATCAGGGCTTCTTCACACACCCCCTTCCCTGCAGACAGCCAGTTGTTTAATATTTGCCAGTATACCAGTGGAGCCAGTGACGGAAATTTCTAGTTCCTTGGAAAGGCTGGTCAGAGTAATCAGCTACTTTTTAATTTTTCTCTTCCTTATCCCTACACTGTACTCAGCACAGAGCCTTAGGAAGAGTCAGGAGACCCAGATTTTAATCCTGCCTCTACTACTATCAAGCTATGTGACCCTGAACTGTCATGTACCCTCTCTGAGCCTCAGTTTTCTCAACTGTGAAGTCAAAGAATTGGACCCGGTAATCACCAAGCTTCCTTTTCCCTCTGAAAAGCTTTGATTCTGTAGTTTCAGCTTCTTTCTCAGTTCTTCCAGGGGCTGGTAAGGCTGCAGAGTCCTGGCACAGGCACAGCCCAACCCAGCCTGAGAAATGACGACAGAAGCAAAAAACTCACTGGTAACATCCCTCCTGACTTTAGAATCTCCAGAACTGTAAGAGAGATGGTTTTCTGTGAGCCCAAGCCCCTGGGACTAGCTAACCTATCTTTCTCTCTTCTCTAAATTGTCACATATTCTCAAAAAGTTGATGCCCCCTTTACTCTTCTTCATAGAGTGAGAGCTTGGGGTATGCTTTCCTTAGAAGCAGCATGGCTTAACCAAAAGAGTTTGGACTCAGAAGTCATATGGGCTGACTCAAACTCAAATCCCTACTCTGTCATTTATAGTTGTGTAGATTTAAGCAATGTAGTTAGTTTTTGTGGACCTCTTTTTCCATCTGTAAAATGAGGATGATAGTCCTTGCTTTATAGGGCCATTGTGAGGCTCAAGCAAGACAACCTGTACATTGCCCAGCAAAGCCTTTCGTGCATAGCTGTTATTGAGTGAGGGCTAGGCCCCTTCCCCATCCCTTTTCTGGGAGCGAAGTCAAATCCTTACTGGTCTGAGAGTTCCATGTTAGTCCAAAGACATGTTAAAATCAAGCCCTTGGGACCACTGCTTCTTTCACTGATCCCTCACCCTCTCTAAGGCCACCAAGATGTTTCTGAGTCCCCAGATCTGGGATATGTTGGATTGTAAGGACCTTTGATGGACCCCTCCTCTTGAAGCCCCCCTTGCAAAGGCTGGACCAGTGTGATGCTGAACAGGTGGGGAGTGAGGGGCTGTTCTCTCTGAGGTCCAGCCTTACCTGCCGTCACCTCTCTCCCAGTGCCTTTGCTGCCCTTTGGTCACTAACCCGGGCTTGTCTCTGCACAGCTACTGGAGCAGAGACAGGGCGTTGGCTTCCTCTTCCCTCTGGCTCAGAGGCAAGCAGGAATCAGCAGTTTCCTCCTGACAACTCAGGGCTCTGGGAACCAGGCTGGAGTCTACTAGGTGATTAACCCTTGCATTTCCTCCCCTTCTCCTGATCAGTTAGGCTCACAGGACATCAGATTACAGTGTTGGAAAAAACTTTGGAGATTATCTAGTCCAACCTTGTCATTTTACAAAAGGGAAGATTGTGGCTGAGAGAGCATATAACTATTATTTATGTTAGTAATTACAGGTGCCATTTATTGATTTCTTATGACGTGCCAGGTATTGTGCTGAACATTTTACCTAAACATTCTATTTGACCCTGATAACAACCATGGAAAGAGGGTACTATAATCTCTGTACTAAAGATGAAGCAATTACATCTCAGACCAGGTACATAATTTGCCCAAAGTCACACAGGAAGTAAGTGGTTGTGTTGTGGTTAGATGCTGTCAAGTTGATTTTGACTCATAGCGACCTCATGTGACAAAACAGAATTGTCCCATAGAGTTTTCTTGGCTGTTATCTCTATGGGAACAGATTGCCAGGTCATTCACCCATGGAACTGCTGGGTGCATTTGAATCACCAACCTTTCAGTTAGCAGCTGAGTGCTTAACCATTGTGCCACCAGGGCTCCTTAGTAAGTGATATAACTGACTTTAAATCCAAATCTATCAGACTTAAAACCCATAATCTCACCCAGCATCCTACCGTCTCACATAAACGATGGCATGAACAGCAGCGAAGCCTAGGCATGATCTGCTTTCTCATCTCCAGAAGAGGTTTTTGCTCACAATAGCTGGTAGCCTCAATTCAGGGTACTCCAGAAGCAGCCACATGGGTCCCTCAGTGCCAGATTTCCCCTAGGCCGCAGATCCCCAGCCCACAGTTCTTTGCACAGAAACCTATTTTAGCACTTGTCATACTGTCTAACAGTTAACTAATGTTTGTAAACCTAAAATGCCAACCATGGTGCTAATCTCTCCAGATATTATTTTACCTGACCCTCCCATGAGGTAGACATTATCATTCCCATTTCACAGATGAGAAACCTGAAAGGTTGAGACATTAGGATGCTATGAAGCTATTATGGAAGACCAGTGGAATGGGAACCCTGGTCTTTGTCTCACAGGCCTAAACTGAGCCACTGCATTATGCTGCACCTGTTTTTATATCTCTCTCTAGATGATGAGATCTGTGAGAGCAGTGGTATGTCTTTCTCTGTTTGCATCCCCAGTGCCTAGTACAGTGCTGGGCACTCAGAAGATCTTCAAGACCCACTTGTTAAATGCAAGGAGGAATGGGTGGATGAACGGACGATGGATGAAGGGGTGAGTGGACAGATGGATGATTAATGGATGGATGGAGAGGCAGATGGTTATATAGATGACTGATGAATGGTGGATCAATGGAGGGACAGATGGATGGATGATCACGACAGCATCCCAACCCTCTGACGTGACAGTGCCCTCTGCTAATTTGAACTCTGCAGTCCTTAGGTCTGGACCCTTTCCTCCCTTTGCTCTTTGCACAGACTTCTGATTCCTCTTCTCCAGTTTGCAATCCATCAGTCAGGCTCACCTCTCTTCCCTCTCTTCTGACTTACGTGTCCACTGCCTTCTCTACCCCCTCACTAGGTGTCACAGTGGCCTGTAGGGCCCTGCAAGTATAAGATCTGGTCCCCTTATTTCTGATGGACCTCGCCTCCTACACCTCTTTCTCTCACAGACCCTGATCCAGCTGCAATGGCCTCCTTGCTGGCCCTCAAACACTCCAGCCTTGCCTTGAATTCTCTGTACTTGCTGCTCTCCCTTTCTCTGAACTCATTTTCTCCAGACACCTGCCTGGCTCGCTTTCCTACTGTTCTCAGTCCTTGCTCAAATGCCACTTTCTCAGTGCATCAACTCCTCTGGCACTGCCTCTCCTCCTTCCTTGCTTCATTTTTCTCCATAGCAATTATTACCATTTGACATGCTTTAAATTTATGTATTTATTTGTCTTGCCTCACTAGTATGTACCCTCCATGAAGGCAGGTATCTTTGCCTGCATGGTTCTCTGCCGAAGCTCAGAATAGCGCCTGGCTCAGTGAAGGCACTCAGTATCTATATTTTTTGAGTGATTAAATGAATCAACTAATCAATTGACAAGCATGCCCCCCAGTGTCTGGTATTAGTAACATTCTATGTTCATTGGTTGTCACCTGATAGCATGGAACTGAAAACCTCTCTCACTCCAGGACCTTGGAAGCCTGGGAAGAGGGTGGGCAGGAGGACATCAACAGGAAGTCCGCGCCCCAACCCCAGATCAGGAGCGGAGCAGGTGGGCACCTCCTTACCGCCTTGGTGCACTGTACATCCTTCCCCAGCAGCCAGTTGAGCTCCAGGTTGCCCTCGCCCTGGTAGCAGGACTGAAGGCGCTCCTTGATCTGCAGGTTGATGGCCCGGATAGGAAAGGCACAGAGGGCAGAGTCGTCAGGCGGGTGGTGATACTGCTTCTGCCCTTTGGAGAAAATGGCGAAAAGCACATCGTCCTGGCTGCTGATGTTGAAAGCCTGGGCCAGGGAGTCCCCGGGCTTGGCGAGGTAAGCGGCCTGCAGGAGGCGGTATTCCACCCCAGCCCGCATGCAGCCAAAGGGCAGGGACACGTACGAGTGGAACTTGGGGTCATCCTTACAGAGTCGCACGATGCGTGAGGTGTAGAAAAGATCTCCAGCGGAGTTGATGGCCACACCCTCGGGGGTCTCAGGCTGGACTGTGAGGAAGTAGACGAAGCCCCCGCTGGCAAAGCCATAGATGTAGAAGATGTCAAAGTGGGAGACTAGGGCCAGGGTGTCCGAGGGGATCTTGATAAGGGAGGAGACAAAATCACTGTGTAGCTCATAGTCGAGCATGGCTGAGGACTCGGGGTCGCGGGGCAGCTTCCGGCTGGACAGGGTCGGGAAGTAATCCTGCTTTCCGTCCACAGCGGTGCCGATGAAGAGCTTGCCATCCTCACCCTCGGAACGCACGATCACCCCATACATAGTGCCTGTCTTGTTGACGCTGGACAGGTAGTGCTCCTTTTTGTGGGACGGCTCCACCAGGATGAAGAGGTCGTCCAGCCTCAGCAGCTTGCAGACTCCCTGATAGAGGCTCCCACAGGCCAGCAGGCGGTTCTCAGAGTAGTCAATTATGAGCAGCTTGTTGACATTGTTGGTGAGGGTGAGCACCTCGCTGCAGGGCTGCACAATGAGGGGTGGGTAGCAGGACTTGTTGTCTTCCTCTGGCCCTGTCTTGTGAGCCACCTGGATGGTCAGATTGCCCGTCAGCTTGTACACCCTGTTGATGGCCCCCACGTACACAGCCCCCGTTCCCCGGTGGACAGTCAAGTGGTTGAAGGTCCAGTCACGGTTCTCAGAGTGGAAGGTGCTAAACTGAGGCATGCCAGCCACTGGGGGGGCCAGCAGCACCCAGACCACTGAGAGTATGACCACTGGCCAGCTGTCAACCTCAGGGGCCCGTGGCCAGGGCCTCCTCTGTTCCATTCTGAGTAGGGTGAGGGCGAGGAGACAGATCCTCTGAGCTCTCATCGAGTGCACCTTCCTGGGTTGGCCCTCACATGGTTCTGGAAAACACAAGGCAGACGGTCAGATGGAAAACCAGTTGTGGGAAGGGTGAACAGGATAGCTTGGCCCAGGGTCCTGACTAGCTCTGTGCAGCTCTTCCTTCTGTATTTCAGTTTTTCTATTTTTAACATACTTTCTCCCTCTTGGGGATGTGCAGGGAATCCTATTATCTATTTTGGTCTCCAGCCTTTACACTATAAAATACTTTGTACTTTACAAAGCATCTCTATTTCTGTCCTCTTAAGACATCTTTTTTTTTATCTCCCAGAGAGGTTAAAAGATGGTTTGAGTTCACCCAGCTATTGGAGCCTGGTGTCAGACTAAAGCCAGTCTTCCCATCATCCACTCCTCAGGTCTGCATGCTCCTGTGGAGTGGAAGTCGTTCCTGCTTTCTAACAGCTTGCTAGGAAGGCACTGGCCCCAGGCACCCTGGGCTGCTACTCCCAGAGTTTGATACCACAAATAAAAACCCTTCTCATGTCAGACTCCCATCCCTACAACTGCTGCGCTTCTTTACTTTCTTGTGTCCGTCCTTCATGGGGTGGGGGGGTGGTCAGTGAAGAACAGTGCCCCTCCTTCCCCCTCAGCCTCCTTCTCTCCAGACAGAAGAATCCGTGATCTGTAGCTGTTGACACTTTTTAGGAAAGTGAAATATGCTTGGCCAGCATGACTGGGATTCCCCCGTGTTCTCCTGAGGAGCTGGGCGGGAAGCTGGACAGACAGTGCCCAGTCCCTCTCTGGGACAGGAGGATGACTGGTTGCAGCCGTCCCAGTGAGTCAGGCGGCCAGACCCTGGGGAAACTTCTTCAACCTCTGCTTCTCCACAGCAGGGGCACGCGGGAGCCTGCTCCTGGCTACAGGTACTGGCTAGCTGGGTCAGCATCAGCCACCTGGGGCAGGAGTTCTACATTTGGGAAAATACAGGGAGGAGCAAAGGGAAGTGCCTTGAGAGTGAGTCTCTTCCAGCTGCTGCCTGGGTCTCAGGACTGCTTAGGGACTTCTGTCAGCCATGCCCAAAGGCTGACTCACAGGCCCCAGCGCTTTTCCGCTGCCAGGACTTGGTGCTCACTCCCTCTGTTCTGGGTGGAAGCTGCCCAGAGAGGCAAGGCAGTGATCCTGAGGGGTCTTCTAGAGACTCCCAGGTGGGGAGGCAGGAGGTCAGACAGAGGTACCTGCCCTGTCACTATAACAGTGCAGCTCCTGGCTTCTACGGAGCGGACAGCGGTAGCAGGAGCAGGACCATCTAGCAGAAAAATCTTTTCTCCAGCTGGACAGATTGCCCAGCACCCCCCTCAGACAAGTCCAGACAGAACTCTGGGCACAGGCGGCGGCAGGAATGGAAACACCTGAGCGAAGGCTGGAGAATTCGCTCCAAGGCAGCTTAGGAGAGGCTGCCCCCCTCCCCCAGTCTGGCTGGACTGGGTTACAATTAGAATAGACACCACCTTGAGAGTCCCCACAGCTTTTTTCTTTTTCTTTTTTTCTTTAAAAAGTCCCCTCCCTCCTCCTCAACCCTGTACCCAAGGTCTGACAGCCACAATGGTGCCAGGGCTACGTCCCACCTGACCCCCTCTTCCAATAGGCTCTGCCAGGGTGTTCTGGAGTGACTCCTGAGGCCCCAGTCTTCCTTGGAAAGAGGAAGGCAGCAGCATGGGGCCCAGGCTGACCTCAGCTCCTCTGACACAGCCCTTCCGGCCCCACGCGCCCACCACACCGGCAGAGCTCCCAACAGACAGAGCTTTCGGTTTGAACACCAGAGGTTATTTTTAGCTATGTCCTGAGGCCGGTAGCAGGACGTGAATTCCTCAAGAGGAGCTGTGGAAAGGAAATAACAGAATCCCCAAATTCTCCAGCTGGGCAGGGAACTGACTCTGGGTGGGAAAGCTCCTTTGGCCAAAGGCGGGGATCAGTGTATACCACAGGGAGCTGTAAGGGTGATGGCTATAAGGGTTATCACTCTTAACTGGGGGTTCTGCATTTTAGAAAGTGCTCCCTGAGACACCACTGCATGCAGTTCATGGACAGCACACTCCTGCCTTCTCCACACATACTTGCACATACCTGTTGAGCCCATGGATGAAGGAAGGGGGTCCTGGTAGCAGAGTGAACGTAAAAGACACAGTGTGACAACGGAGGGTCCTGGACAGAGCTAGAGAAAAGTGTACAACAAAATTCTAACTCACAAAAAAAGACCAGACTTTCTGGCCTGACAGAGACTGGAGAAACCCCGAGAGTATGGCCCCCAGACACCCTTTTAGCTTAGTAAAGAAGTCACTCCTGAGGTTCGCCTTTCCCCCAAAGATTAGACAGGTCCATAAAACAAAGTGAGACTGAAGGGGCATATCAGCCCAGGGGCAAGGACTAGAAGGCAGGAGGGCACAGGAAAGCTGGTGATTGGCAACTCAAGGTTGAGAAGGCAAAGTGTTGACATGTTGTAGGGTTGTTAACCAGCGTCACAAAACAATATGTGTACTGTTTAATGAGAAGCTAGTTTGTTCTGTAAACCTTCTTCTAAAGTACAATAATAATAATAATAAAATATAGAAGGAAAAAGACACAGTGTGAGGGTAACATCAACCATCTCACCTCCCCGCCTAGCATCCTCCCAAGACACAGCTGGAAGAGTGAGTAGCTTTTTTTGCTAGGCAGAATTAGGAAGTAAATTGGGATCCTTGGGCAAGTCAAGCGTCATTTTCCTTTCTGGTACAACAGGGATAATTACAGGACCTACCTCTCAGGTTGTCATGAGAGTAAATGGGCTAATGCATGGACACCTTTAACATGGCCGCTGGTATCCAGTGAGTGCTCAACTTACGTGAGTTGTGTTGGAATCATTCAAGTCTCCCCAGGAGACCCCACTTCATGAATCCTGCCAGAGCTCCTGACTTCTTTTTGCTTATTTTCTTCCTTTATATGGGAATGAACATGGCAGGTAGACCTTTGGTCCCAGCCCTTCCTGACCCAGTGGAGGGGTTCAGTCTGGGAAGCATGTGGCATGAGAAAGGAGATTGTCCAGAAAACAGATCCAAGGTGATCTGCTTTGTCATAACACTGCACATGTCCCAACACAGCCCCTCCACAGACTGTAGGGAGGCTGGTGAAGTATATAGTCCCTTAGAGTTAGACAGTGTTGTGGGGTATGTTCCCCCTAAAAGATATGTTCAAGTTCTAACCCCTGCTACCTGTGAATATAACCTTGTTTGGAAATAGGGTCTTTGCACAAGCAGTCAAGTTAAGATGAGGTCTCACTGGATTAGGGTGGGCCTTACAAGATGTCCTAATTAAGAAGAGGGAAATTTGGACACAGAGACCAGACACACAGGGATAATGCCTCGTGACGACAGAGGCAGAGGCTGGAGTGGTGTGTCTACAAGCCAAGGGACACCAAGGGCTGCCAGCCACCACCAGAAGCTAGGAGACAGGCTGGGAACAGAATCTCCCTCAGAGCCTCCAGAAGGAACCAACCCTGCCAACCCCTTGGTTTTGTACTTCTAACCTCCAGAACGATGAGAGAATAAATTTCTCTTGTTTTAAGCCACTAAGTTTGTAGTTATTTGTTACTGCAGACCTAGGGAACTAATAAAGATGGTGGATGGGAAAATTGATCTGCTGGCTGGAATGCATGGGGTTATGGGGCAAGATGAAGGGTCAGGGGATATGGTAGTCCTGGGCTCAAATTCCGCCTGTATCACTCATGAGTTGTGGGCTTTAGGCTAGTCTACCATCGCCTTGAGCCTATTTCTTTATTTTAAAATAGAGGGTGTTGAAATTAGCCCATCTGTAAGATTTCTTCTTTCAGATTAAACGATGTCTTGAGACTTGCTTCCTTCAGCTCTGAGAGTCTGTGATTCCGATGGCAGCTGGAGTCCCTTCATCCTACCTCGTAAGGCCAGGCATTCTCAATAGACCAGCACAACTAGGCTATTTTCCTCTCATCCCTCAATCAGCATCTGGTCTGGGACACACACTCCTGGGGACCAGCCAAGCGAGTTCACTCCATGGGGCTCAGGGATCACCCATCTGAGAGCAGCTGCATTGCTGCTGGAGTCAAGAGGAGGTGTCATCTCCTGCAGTGCAGGGGTGGCAGGGGAGGCTCACATTCCACTCTGGGAGTGTGGCTTTCATAAAGACAGCTGACTTCAACGGCAAGCTGAGAGCCTCTGTCTTTCTATGCCAAGGTTGACGTTACCAAGAAGCTGCTCCAAAGTCAGACCCAGATGGCAAGGATCAAGCCTTGTAGTCAAGTTCATAGTAATGGGGAAGGCACCCATCTTTGTGCCTCTGATGAGGCAGTGTAGTGTAATGGTTGAATGCATTGGCTCTGAACTTAGATGCTTGTATTCAAACAGAGCCTATGGCTGTGTAAACTGGGTCAAAGCAATGAGTCATTTGGTGATGCTATTTCACTATCTATAAACGAGTTTGGTTCTAGTATCTACCTCATAGCACCGTTAGATAAATGAATATATATAAAGCACTTAGAACAGTGCCTGCCCCATTTAAGTGTTCAGCATACAATAGCCTTTATCGTTAGCAATTTATTTGTTGATCTTTCCAGCTCCTCACCTCTGGCTCTGCCTTAGAATCCATGATGTGCCTTAGAATGAATTTTCCATCCTCAGTTTGGTAGAAGCCTCCTACCCTGATTTTCTGCTGTCAACCTCAGGAGTTTGCCTCCTTCTTTCTGTCACATCTCTATTAGATGACAAAGTCACATCATCACATACATACTCAAGAGCCAAAACTTGCCTCGCCTCTGTTCTTCTACAGTTTCCCTCTCCCCCACCCAGTCTCAAAGCAGGACACGCTGCTCTGGAACTCTCCTACCAGAACCTCCCAGGACATCCTATTCTGAGCACTCTAGATGCCAATGAGAGCCCATGCTTGCCTCTTTGGGAAGCAAATACCACTAAATATTTTATTTGAGGGCCTGACGACACCCTCTCCCTGATCAGGATTCAGAAGGCAGGTGTTGGTGACAGCCAGTGACAGCACCTAATACCTTCCTGATCAGCTGCTGCCACTGCCAGTGTCAGTGGCCAAGCCAGGAGGAAGGGACCATCAGGCATTTCCAGTTCGGCTCAAGGGAGGATTCTCTCCTCCCTGCCGTCCTGCTCTGTTGCCTTTTTCTGGAGATCTGGTGACACATACCACTATGATTTCTCTTGTTCTCCCTTATTGCAGAAGGAGCTGCTAAGAAGGAGTTAGAGTCAGGATATGACTTTTTTTTTTTTTTTTTTTTGCCAAATTGAGTCAAAGTTCATGCTAGTTGATCTCACGCCCTTGGACCTGTCTGTAGTTCCACCATGACCATTATCTCCATTCCTGTCATCACTGACACCACCACCACCATCACCACCACCATCACCATCATCGCGATGATATTTTCCAGAGCAATAACAGTAAATGGTGCCCACTAGTACCACTGCACCTCCTAGGTGGCACACACAACCCGGACCCTGAGGAGCAGACGTGATATAGAAAAGGGAAGTAGAAAGTGAGGGCTGCGAAGTCACAGAAGGATTCACCTCAACCTCCTTCCCTCGTGGCACAGGGAAGTCTGCCTCCCCTGGCTCTCCTTTGTAATTAGCAGCACTGTAGAAGCAGGAATTAGGGTGAATGCTGAAGGTGATTTTAAGATTACTCAAATCTTGTACATTTTTAGATAAAGAAACCAAGGCCCATAGAAAATAAACAAATTATCTAAAATGCCCCAAAATGAGGCACGGACAGGCTGCAGTTGGAAGTGAGGCCTGGTGACAAAGAGGCCAGTGTTTCTCTAACACACCTGCTGCCTGCAGAGGCAGAAGGGTCCTGGTGTTGGTCGTGTTCTGCTTCAGGCTGTCCTGTTTAGGGGAAAGAAGGTAACCTCTGATGGCAGCAGCCCCAAGGTGGGCAGAGTGGACATGGCTTGGGGCCTGGACAGGGAGCTGGTGCTCAGGGCAGACTCAAAGAGGTGAGGGATTAAGGGGCAGAGAGTGTGAAAGAGACGCTGGCAGAATGGCTCCCTTCCATGTCGGGGAGAACAACCACCTCTGACCTGCTCTAGGCCTAGGCATATGTCACACTCAGGAATGGTGCCTACACTGTGGCTTGGGGGCTATGGTGTCCCATGCCACATCCCTTTGGATTGCAGACAACCTCATATACAGT